>CM025854.1:21961458-22120282 GCA_003952965.2 Morella rubra
TGGAACCGAAAATTCTGATTTGGCATGTGGACTTTTTGGAACATTTTTTTGGGCCCTAATGAATTAAAAACAATTTTTAGACCAAATTTTTAGAAGATTTTCATATTATTCATTATAAATTAACAATAAATGTAAATATTCATCCAAAATTTAGATTCTAAAATTAAATCAAATTGCATATGTTATACTTTATTTTGAACACTATTTTTATTTTATTTTTTGTAAAAAAATTTGAAACCAGATTTTCTACTTTCGTTTTGATTTTGAAATTACCAAAAATGACTTCTAATTACGGTTCCGGTATGGTATATGTCAGAATCAAAACTAGATTTCCGAAACTGAAAATGAAACTGAAAATTCTAATTCCTACGGAAATTTTTGCCCACACTAAAAGGGATCTCAGCTAACCAACTAGGTAATGGCTATCTGAGTAGAAAACACATGACTGGAAAAGCGGCGGTGTTAAACGAGAGTTAGACAACGTGCATGCAAACTGGCACCTCGCCCTCATGCTTCACAGCCCACCCACTTCTGTTAATGGCCTTTATATCTCCGACGTCTCCACGTGCCACAGCTTCGTTTCTTCCGCAATTTCTGCCCCTTGCAAGTTGCTGCATTAGCGCACGGTTACCCTTTAATTTTTCCAGTAGGCCAGTTAGAATTTTTTTCTGCAATGTGTAGCTTTAATTCTTGGCTAAAATCATCCACAAGTAGTTTAGCTTTTAATTACCAGTTTAGACCTATGGAAATTTTTTTTATTAATCTATTAGCTTCATTTTCTTCTATGTTTTGGTCTCTAATTTTTGAAGCAATCAACTTGGCTCATTTTTATTCAATATTTATTTATAATTCTTTTATTAATCTATTAACTTCATTTTCTTAGATGTTTTAGACTCTAATTTTTAAACTAATCAATTTGGCTCATTTTTACACAATATTTTAATTTATAATTCTTTCATTAATCAATTAGCCCCATTTCCTTCAATATTAGTTAAAATCATCAACTGGTCCTGAGGTTTATAATTTTCCCAGTCTAGTCCCTATGAATTTTCAGTGCATAAGTGGCGTGTGTATTGGATTAAGGGACACCTTTCATGCGTCTTTTGGGAGTGACCTGGTCAGCGCTGGCCACGTTAGCAAATTCAGTCTGGAAATGGACAACAAGTGGACGGAGGGAACAACATGGAAAATGGGTCATTCCCATGGACAACAGGAAAATATAAAATTTGCTAGGGTCTAAACTGAAAAAAAGCTAAACTATAGGAACTTGTGGATTATTTTAGCCATAAGTACTCTTTATCAAAATGATAGATATTGAATATTTGTTAATAGATATTAAAATTAGTTCTCTTGCCTTTTCATACATATTGATCATAATTTGGCCTGGTTATTACGATTATATATATATTCGAAATATTGTGATCATTTCGATCCTTGACTTTACCTTCTTCATAATATTTGTTTGTTGTGGCGGACATGCATTACAGTGGACGCCAACTATCCGTATGTTGGCATCGAGGACAAGGAAAAGCGCCAGGAAAGAGCTGAATCGATAAACCACCAAGGGTATATATATATATATATATATATTATATAAATAATATATATATATATACACATTGCTCTCCATAAAATTGCTTGGAATTCTATTTATTACGGCAATGTATGCCCCATGTGAATGGCATGAAAATTGGTCCCTCCAATTTGGAGATTCTCTCATGTTTTGATTTGGCAATTTTTGTTTTTTTAATTACTTCAGCTTGCAGCTTGGGTCTGCAGCTCTATCGGGACCCAGAAGTGTCAACTAGCTGCGGCACGTGGGTCCTGCTCCACTTCTGTCAGCAAATACCCGTAAATGCCCTCCTACTCGGCCTGGATCTCAGCCAAGGCCCGACGCTTTTTTAATGAAATTCCTCGACCAAGATCTTTCAGGTACTATTCAATCGTCTGACCAAAAGGATGAAGCTATAAATGCTACTCATATTCTGCTGAAGGACTCCTATTTGACTAACGGATCAAGGGCCTTCCTTACCCAATTCCCTGAGAATATGGCCAGACTATGCGCCAAATACCGAGACGCTGTTATCGAAGAAGACGCAATTGAAAGTAAAATCTCTGAACGAGATGCACTTGAAGAAAACATCAATGAAAAGAAGCAAGAGCATGCTGCGATGGTCAAAGAGAGGGATCTGTTTGATACTGATATCAAACAGCACCAGAAGGATATTGCAACCTATGAGGAGAAGATACGAAACTTGGAGCAGCTTATAAAAGACAAGTCGAAAAAGATTGAGTACTTATCCAAGCAACTACGGATGGACGACTGTAACCGGATCCAGGCTGACATGAAAAAACTTGAAGAATTTAACGGGGAGATGAAGTCATGGAAGATTAAGAAGGATGAGGCGATCGAGAAGCAGATACAAGCCAAGAATGAATGGAACTCATTCAGAAGTTATCTCAGCCGTTCATTTTAGTTCTATATATGGGTTGTAAGGAATAAGGCCACCCTGTGACCAGGTTGTCCACTCATCGGCCATTTGTTTTCTATGTGACTTTTCCTCTATTACAAATGGGTATTATGTATTACTAGGTTCTAACCTTACCCTGGAGCTCTTGAAAACTGACCTGTATCTTGCCCTAATGAGATGGGGGTACAAAAGCCTTTGCAAATCCCCCTGTTGAACCCGTTATCTCCAATCTTTACTTCCTGAGATGAGTTGGTGAAAATGTGAATCTCCAATCTTTACTTCCTGAAATGAGTTGACCAAATGGTGAAGAGAGAAGATTTAAATAAATATTATAGTGAAAAAAATAATTTAATAAAAAGAGAAAAATTTAAATAAATATTATAGTGAAAAACAATAATTTGAGAAGAAGAGAGAAATTATTTTGTAATTTTTTTAATAGGCCAAAATGCAATCTGTAAAATATTTTAAATATTTTCCTTAAAGTGGCTAACATATCTAACATATAAAGTTTGAATTTAAATTAAGGGTGTTTTGAATTCTAATCCTATCAAATACTATTTTTGATATATTTAAATTTAAATAAAATTTTCTGATCAAGGATCCTAACCTGGCCTCCATTATAATTGGATTCCGCTGTGCGTGGGTTTAATTTTCTTTCAAACACCTTTAGGGACCTTTTCCATGACCCGTACATGTTCAACCAATGCATAAGGCTACATGCATTTACTGATTAATTCATATTTAGTAGAAGAGAAGAATCAATTGATCAGGTGACCAACATATGTCATTGACAAATTTACTCATTTAACTACGCTATCTGGGGGATGAAGGCAGAAAAAGAATAACACTCCGCAAAACATAATGCTTATATCTCAATTCTCAAGCCCATTTGGCCAAGAGTGACATACAACCAGCCCCAAGAAGAAGGCCTACATTTGCCCCTATTTGAAGCCTCAAGTTTCTCTGCATTCTTGGGTTCATAAAATCAGCAGCAAGAAGAGCCACGGGAGCCATATATATTAAGATCCCAGCCGATGCTGCATTCAGAATTCCTTCAACGATCAGGCTGTTCTCATCGTAAACATTAGACGGGGGTTGTAAGAGAGAAGAATTGCACCATTATCGCAGTTGCTCGGTACTCGAATTTTGCCTGAAAAAATGGACAGGGAAAAAAACATAGATAGAGATATGTTCAGAGATATGCATGCGTACACCAACTGCCGTTCATTTGTCTAGGATTCCATGGAAGGCAAACCGCTTAAACGTTATATATACAGAAGTAACTATACAGAGTCAATTAGACAATGGGGACAACTAGAGTTCAATTATCCCTCAGAAACTTTTCTTTTCCACCGGAATTGGGTTAGAATTTTTTCGTTCAAATCTAAGTTTAGAGAAGATTTAAGTTGTCATGTCGCAAAAGAATGGAAAATACATTCTTGTCTGATATTAGCTGAAGAACATTGACAAACCAAGGTTATTCAATGTTGTTATCTGGGTCAAATTTTGGAGAAAAGTAAAAAAACAAAACAAAACCAACTGGACTAGAGGAAGAACACAGCAAATTGAACAGTCGCGGGTTTAAACCTGTTTCTTCGAAATGAAAAAATTACTCATGACCATATAACTGGGAAAAAAAATAATTAGTGACACATGCATGAATGGTTATATTACCTGAGAGATGCATACACCGAGTTCCATGCCCTCAAAAAAACTGATGGAACGTCAATGCTGCTCCAAGAGGCCTTCTGTTTTGGGACTTTCCGAAGCACCCAGAGAAATTCCTATTATGACCGAATGTATCACAATTCCCAACTCCAAAAGCTGCAGTTGAATCAAGAAGGAAAGAACCGTCCGATAAACCACAAAAAATCGCTCAAGCTTTGGTGTATATTGTCAGAGTCAAGCCAAGCTTTGTGAAACAGTAACAGATCGTGAGCGAACTCAAGTGAGAAAATCTTTAATATTTTACACTGGCCTCCAGTAGAACCCAAATTAAGGACTCTTATAATGGTTTCGAGCATAGTACAAGAAAACACTCCTATAACTAGAGAAAAGAGGTGAGGGGATATGAGGTCCCCTGGCCTGTCTCAAACCTCTGCCCCTTTTAAAAATCCTGAGTGCTCCCATTAACATTAATGGAAAAGCTAGAAGTGCTGACACATAACTAGACCCATTGAACAAATTTCCGAGGGAAACACGTGGCAGCCAATGTGGAGAAAAGGAAATTCCTGTTCACCGTGTGGATTAACTGACTTGTTGATTCAGTGGTCAGAATTTTTGTGCTTTTGCGAGAGAATATATTTTTATGAAAGAGCAAGGGCTAAGTCAATAATTAGCTATGGTGGATTGATGAGGATAAGAAGCCCGGCATGACTATAATATTCTACAATAAATGAATATTGAAACTGTCATTCTTGAGAAGGAATGCTTCCAGTGCATTTTCCTCTCTATTTGGTCAAATTATAGGATCGAGATTATTTCTTAATTTGCTACCAAAATTGGGCTGTCCATTAATTAAGGGAAGATAGGACATGTCCCATGAACCCTATAACATATACGAGATGGAGTTTTCGCAAATATTTTTGCTTCGGGCCTAGTTAATTGCTTTTATAACAGTTGTTTCCGTATCTGTAAGTGGCAAGTCTAATTAAGAATGGATCCCGTCCCTTATCTTTATTTTTCAGTGGTCAGTAGTCCTCTCTGGTATACACGCGCCAGGTGGCTGGCATCTGGACGTCCAAGCGCTCCTAGTGGTCATCTCTGACGATCGACCGGGTGGCGCGTGTGGGCCCACGCACGCATGGATCTCACGCGCCTCCCCATTTTTCGATCTGGCCGGTTTGTCACCTCCAGCTGCTGGTCCTGCCACCATATTCCTCCACCAGCTTTCCTTTTCCACTGGTCGTCTCAACTTGCGGCCTTTCGTGGGCTTTTCACCCTTTATGGGTCTCTACCCGTCATTTTGGACTTGGGTTTGTAAGGCCACTCGGCCCCTTTACTCGTTGGCCTGTCGCCTCTCCAGAGGGTTTGACGCACCCCTTAGAGCATGTACTTGAGGTTTTTAAACCTCCTTAATTTTAATGAAAGCTTGTTGTTTTGACTAAAAAAAAAAAGGATGGATCCCATCATAAGACCAAGAAATGCAAAGAAATCTAGGTTAATCTCAACAACTTCCGGTGGGCATATTTTCCTCTCTACATTTAAAAGGACTTATTCGTTGCATGCGACACCATAATCTCCATGTATTGCACTATAGTCTATAGCAAATACATATAAAAGTTCTACGCTAATAAATGCATTCTCATGGTGGGAGAATTTTCATATTGGACACTTTTCATAAATGTTCAATCCCAAAATATTAAATATAATATTACTTTTAAAAAACTTTAACAAGTACTACCCCTCCTACTCGCCTGGATCTAAGCGAGGCTCGATGCTCTCTAATGTAAGTATGAGAAAAAATGCCGGTAAGAATTGAAATTTTTTGTTCCATTTCCGATTCTGAAAATCTACTAGAATCGAAAATCTACTGGAACCGGAACCGGAATTCATTTTTGACAATTTTTGGAATCAAAACCGGTTTCTTTTTCTAAAAAAATAAAATAAAAATAGTGCTCAAAATAAAGTATAACATATGTAATTTGATTGAATGTTTATTTTAGAATCTAGATTTTGAATGAAAATTTTACATTTATTGTTAATTTATGATGAACAACTAAAAAATACCGAAATTTTCGATTTTGTCCCTTTTTTTTTAATAAAAAAATAGGTCTAAAAATAAAATATAACATATGATGAGTACCAAATTTGTTTGAATATTTATTTTAGAATCTAGATTTTGGTTGAATGTTTACATTTATTGTTAATTTATGATGAATAATAGAAAAATCTTCCAAAAATTCGGACAAAAAAATATTTTTAGCTCATTAGGGTCCAAAAAAATGTCTGAAAAAGCTCACATGCTGAACCGGAATTTTCGGTTCCTATTTTAAAATTTTTGATTCCGTTCCGATTCCATTCCAGTAACAAAAAAATTGAATTCCAATAATACTGGAATTGATAATTCAGGTTACATCTATTTGCATTCCAATAATACTGGAATTGATAATTCAGGTTACATCTATTCCATACTCAGGCTGCCTTACTTTAATGAAATTCCTCGACCAAGATCTTTCATGTATTAATCAATCATCCGACCGAAAGAATATTGAAGCTATAAATGCTGCTCGTATTCTGCTGAAGGCCTCCGATTTGACTAATGGACGAAGGGCCTTCCTTACCCAATTCCCTGAGAATTTGACCAGGCTCTTCACTAAATACCGAGACGCTGTTTTCGAAGAAGACATAATTGAATGTAAAATCTCCGAACGAGATGCACTTGAAGAAAACATCAAAAAAAGAAGCAAGAGAATGATGCTATTGAATTTTGTTATTTAGTTTGCATTGCTGAGCTGGACAGCAGTTCGTTGCTTGGAAGATAGTCGAAGCACAGACTGATGCTGAGCTGGAAGTCAGTTGGATATCAGTTTTGATCGTTACTGATATGTTAGAGGAATTTGTTATTTTGTTAGTTTGTACAGCTACGAGCTACGACCTCTATATATGTTGCATGTACTCTGTAAAAGGCATAATACGGAATATACGAGATTTTTCTCCATCTTCTTTTCTCCATATTTTTTACTCAGTTTCACATCTCTAAAACTTGTTAGATGCGATGGTCAAAGAGAGGGATCAATTGATATTGATGTCAAACAGCACCAGAAGGATATTGTAACCTATGAGGAGAAGATACGAAACTTGGAGCAGCTCATGAATGATAAGTCGAAAAAGATTGAGTACTTAACCAAGCAACTACTGTTAGAAATAAAAAATTTAGACTGAAAAAAAATTATTTATACTAACAGAGAGAGAATAGATAAGTGAGATAAAATATTTAAATGGTTCGGTCCATAGACCTACATCCACTGTGGGAAGGCCCAACTGGGCAGATTTATTTTCTCACTTATATTTTGATGAGGTTACATTGAGGCTTTTTATAAGCCTTTGATTTCAATAGCCCACATTGCTTTAGCAATGTGGGACTCTAATATTTTTAACACTCCCCCGCAAACTCAAGGTGGACACACGTTGAGTTTGGACTTACAAAAAATAATTCAAGGGAAAATAAAAAAGTCGGAAGGTCGCCGAAGGTTGCCGGATTGAAGTCGGAAGGTCGCTGGACTGAAGCTGGAAGGTCGCCAGATTGATGCCGGGAAATCGCCGGATTGATGCTTGAAGGTCGCCGGAATGAAGCCGGACTTATGCCGGAGTGATGATGGGAAGTCGCTGGACAGATGCCGGGAAATCGCCAGACAGATGCCGAGAAATCGCCGGAAGGTCACCGGAATGAAGCCGAACTTATGTCGGAGGGTGGCCGAATTGATGTCGGAAAGTCACTGGATTGATGTCGGAAGGTCGCCGGAAAGCGCAAGAAAAGAACTAAATCAGTCCAAACTAGACTAGGCCTAAACTAGGCCAAGCTAAGCCAACAAGAGTGCTGGTCAGCATGGGCCAAAAGATCAAAATGGCTCTGATACCATGTTAAAAATAAAACATTTAGATTGAAAAAATTATTTATACTAAGAGAGGGAGAGAATAGATAAGTGAGACAAAAGATTTAAGTGGTTTGGTCATAGACCTACATCCACTGTGGGAAGGCCCAACTGGGCAGATTTGTTTTCTCACTTATCTTTTTAATGAGGTTACATTGAGGCTTTTTATAAGCATTTAATTTCAATAGCCCACATTACTTTAGCAATGTGAGACTCTAATATTTTTAACAAAACATTTATACTGAAAAAATTATTTATACTAAGAGAGAGAGATAATAGATAAGTGAGACAAAAGATTTATGTGGTTCAGTCCATAGACCTACATCCACTGTGGAAGGCCCAACTGGGCAGATTTGTTTTCTCACTTATATTTTTGATGAGGTTACATTAAGGCTTTTTATAAGCCTTTGATTTCAATAGCCTAGCAATGTGTGACTTTAATATTTTAACACTGCCCCGCAAACTCAAGGTGGACACACATTGGGTTTGGACTTACAAAAAATAATTCAAGGGAAAATAAAAAGCCGAAAGGTCGCGGGAGTGGTGCCGAAGGTCACCGGAATGATACAGGAGGTTGCCGGACTGAAGCCGGGAAAGTCGCTAGATTGATGCTGCGAAGTCACCGGAGTGGTGCCGGTAGGTCGCCAGAATGATGTCGGAGGTTGCCAGACTGAAGCCGGAAGGTCGCCGGAGTGGTGTCGGAAGGTCGACAGACTGATGCCAGAGGGTCACCGGATTGCTGCCGAAAGGTCGCCGGAGTAATGTCGGAAGTCGCCGGTACCACTCATCCCAAAAGCTTAAGCTGATTGGAAGAGGAAGATTTTATTATTTGAATATATTCTTTAACACTCTTCCTCACGTGTGGGCTAGACTCTCTTTTAATTGTAAAGCCTAATACGTGCAATATTTAATTGAAATTGGGATAGAGTGCAGAATTAGGTCTCGAACTTGGGACCTTGACTTTGATACCATGTTAGAAATAAAAAATTTAGATTGAAAAAAAAATTATTTATACTGAGAGAGGGAGAGAATAGATAAGTGAGACAAAAAATTTAAGTGGTTCGGTCCGTAGACCTACATCCACTGTAAGAAGGCCCAACTGGATAGATTTGTTTTCTCACTTATTTTTTTTTTATGAGATTACATTGAAGCTTTTTATAAATTTTTGATTTCAATAGCCCACGTTACTCTATTTTTAACAACTAGGATGGACGACTCTAACCAGATCCAGGCTGGCATGAAAAAACTTGACGTATTTAACGGAGAGATGAAGTCATGGAAGATTGAAGGCTGAGGCCATCGAGAAGCAGATACAAGCCAAGAATGAATGGAACTCATGCAGAAGTTATCTCAGCCGTTCGTTTTAGTTCTATATATGGGTTGTAAGTAGAATGGATTGACATTTATAGACCAAAGGAGAATGGCGGGCTGTGGCTGAGGAGGACGTTCGATTTAAACAGGGCTATGGTCGCAAAGTTGGGCTGGCAGATTTGCACTGAACCAGATAGTTTATGGGTTAAAGCTTTCAAGGCAAAGTATTTGCGCAACCACTCCTTGTTGAATGCTCTGCAATCTGTGGATTGCACTAGGATTTGGAAGAGTATTCTGAAGACACGGGACATTCTTAGCTTGGGTGCGTGCTGGAAAATCCGTAATGGGGTTGGGATTAATAGATGGTATTGTGCCGCGTGGGTCCCTCTCCCCCATCTCCCTAATTACTGTCCTGTTTTGAAGCCGAATTATGTGCAGGTGTTATCCCGGAACATGAATATGGTAGCAGATCTAATTGACAATGGTACTGGTTAGTGGAAGAGGAGAGAAATCAGGGAGTTTTTTAAGGAGGCATCCGCAGAGGCAATTCTGTCAATTCCTTTATCGGGAGGGAATCGTAATAATGATATACGGTGGCTTCCGGATCCAAAGGGAAACTTTACAGTGAAATCAGCTTATTGGAGTGACCAACAAGAGAGATTGACTAATCAGGATGGGTCATTAGAGAGGATTTGGAAGAAATCGTGGAGTCTTAAAATTCAACACAGACTTTGATTGGTCCTCTGGAAAATCATGGCAGATGCCCTTCCAGTTCGAGGTAGGATGATCCGTGCTTCTTGGGTGGTAGATATAACAATGTATGCCCTTTATGCAATTTTTGTCCTGAAACTACTCTTCACTTATTTTTGGAATGCCCTATTAGTAGAATATTGTGGAATTCTGGTCAGTGGGCGATGAGAACTGATGCTTTTATTGATAGAGGCATCAAAGCTTGGTTCAACTTTATGTTAGATCCAAGAAATCTTCCAGCTGACAGGCGAGAAGAATGGAATGAGTTTATGTTGTATGTGGCAGTTGTGGCAGACTCAATCTGGTACACAAGGAATATGGTGGCACATCAAAATGGTAGGGTTGAGTTGGCAGAAGTAGGGGCTATAATCAGACGCAGATATGATGAGCATAAGAAGGCATGGGATTAGAAATGGAATGGGAGGAACTCAGTGCAGTGGGAACTCCACCGTGTAGTACCATTAAAATTAATTTTGATGGTGCAGTGGATAAACATGTTATTGTATTTGTTGCCGTGTGCTGAGATGGTCAGGGTAACGTTCATATTTAATAAAAGAAAAGAATCAATTGATCAAATGACCAACATATGTCATTGACAAATTTTCTCATTTAACTACGGTATCTGGGGGATGAAGGCAGAAAAAGAAGCTGAAAGAGAACAACACTCCGCAAAACATAATGCTTAGTCTCAATTCTCAAGCCCATTTGGCCAAGAGTGACATACAACCAGCCCCAAGAAGAAGGCAAACATTTGCCCCTATTTGAAGCCTCAGGTTTCTTTGCATCCTTGGGTTCATGAAATCAGCAGCAAGAAGATCCACGAGAGCCATATAGATTAAGATCCCAGCCGATGCTGCATTCAGAATTCCTTCAACGATCAGGGCATTCTGGCTGTTCTCATCGTAAACATTAGATATTCCTATTCCGATAGCAATCCCAACAGGGGTTGTAAGAGCGAAGAATAGCACCATTATCGCAGTTGCTCGGTACTCGAATTTCGCCTGAAAAAATGGACGGGGAAAAAAAACAGAGATAGAGACATGTTCAGAGATATGCGTTCGTGGAAGGCAAATCAGTTAAACGTTCTATATATATGGACTGCGAAGTAACTATGCAGAGGCAATTAGACAATGGGGACAACTATACCTAGAGTTCAATTATCCCTCAGAAACTTCTCTTTTCCACCGGAATTGGGTTAGAATTTTTTAGTTCAAATCTAAGTTTAGAAAAGATTTGAGTTGTCATGTAGCAAAAGAATGGAAAATACTTCTTGTCTGATATTAGCTGAAGAACATTGACAAAATCAAGGGTATTCAATGTTGTTATCTGGGTCAAAATTTGGAGAAAAGTGAAAAAAAACAAAACAAAACCAACGCGAGTAGGGGAAGAACAAGCAAATTGAACAGTCGGGCTTAAACCTGTTTCTTCGAAATGAAAAGATTACTCATGACCATATAATTGGGAAAAAAAAGAATTAGTGACATATGCATAAATGGAGATATTACCTGAGAGATGCATCCACCGAGTCCCATGCCCTCAAAGAACTGATGGAACGTCAATGCTGCTACAAGAGGCTTTATAGTTTTGGGACTTTCAGAAGCACCCAGAGAAATTCCTATTATGACCGAATGTATCACAATTCCCAACTCCAAAACCTGCAGTTGAATCAAAGGCAAGAACCGTCCGATAAACCACCAAAAAAAAATTGGAACAGCGATTGACCGCAACAAAAGAAATCGTTTTTACAGAGATTTGTTGAACTCCAGAAATTCTAAACGAACTAGAACCTGAATGCTCTGGGTGAAATGAGGAATTGAATATAAACATCAAGGACTCCATAACCTCAAATTACCTGCGATATGACTCGATGCCGAAGAAGGTTTGATGAAGCCAAATTCTGATCCAAAGAAGCCGAACCATGGGAATGACCATGAGTTGCATGTGTATGAACGTGCATATGACCCTCATGTTCGCCAGCATTCTCCTCGTCTCCGGTCGCAAGTTGAGCTTTGTTGTTGAAGTGAGACTTGTTGTAATACGAGGTCGCAAAGGCATCGACCATCAAGGTTCCAATCGCGGACATCATCGCCACAAATCCGGTAAACGGGAATTGCCCCCATGGGTTCTCACCAAGACACGGCGACGTCAAATTCTCGAAAGCGTCGGGAAGGACGTGGATGAACCCCGTCGACAATATCACACCGGCCGCAAAGGCCTTTATCCAGAAGAAGATCTCCTTCTCCGGATGCAAAGCCGGTATAGTCTTCCCAAGAATGGGAATACAAACGCCTATGGCACCCGCAACGAGTATGGAAGCAAAAGCAGCAAGCTTATATTTGAGTGCTTGGTGCTTGTCGCGCCCTTCATCCTCGCTATCACATGTGCAGTCTCCGAAAACTAGCGAAGGAAGTAGGAAGAGGATGCAAAAGAGTGTGATGAGGAGCTTTCGTTGTTTAAACGTTGCCATTGAGCGAATTAGGAGAGAAGAAATAAATGGGATTAGAGAGAACCTGGAAAGGGTCTCGAGGAAGAGAGATTTTATAGAATAGAGGGTGTGTGTGAAAGTAGGATTTCTTTGGGAGACGAATTGGATTTTTATGAAGTCATTCTGGGTCCATGAATTTGACAATCTTAGATCATACAGTACGAAAGGGGTTATTGGGTTTTGATTTTGTTGAGGATATTGCGGAAAATGGGGGAGATAAATTTGTCTGTCAAAAGAATTTTGCTATGACTCAACTAGCTGGTCATGGACGTACGATAAATCAGCCTTGTTCAACGGATGGAGAAATAATGTGGTCATTCCAGCATATCTCTATAATTCAAATATGTATCACTTGGTTGCATTCTTGAGAAATTTGAGTTTCGGATTTTGCATAGGAAGAATGTCGACATTAAGACCGATGAGAAAGGAAACCAAAATCTATTCGCATTTAATTCAGCAATTTTCAAACAAAAAATGACTCCATTGTGTGTTTAATAAATAGTTCGCATTTAATTCTCTTGCCGACCTCGAATTTAATTCTGTTCTAGGGTTTTGAAGTAGTTGTGGGTTGTTGGTGGAAGTATCAGACATTTTGACCTTGTCTCCTTGTGCGCCCACCCATATGAATGGATGAAATGATGGGCATTTTGACATTATCTGGATGAAATGATTCAAAAATAAAACTTGTCCTAGATACAGACAGCAAACTACTAAGCTATCAACCCTAGTAGTTGACTTGCAAGTCAACTTTAGTAGGTTTCCCATTCAACATTAAAACTTGTCCTGTCGTGCATTACGTCATTTGATCATGAGCTTCTTTCCAACCTGAAGTGCATATCTCTGTGTGAAGACCGTTTTCCATGACCTTTGACTGAAGTTATTTGAAGTATCTTCTTTTGCCTACTCCGTTTTGTCTTTTTTTGGGGCATTCAAAGACTAATTCAAAGGGAATTAACCTCGATTATTAGGAAAGTTCTACATTTGAGTGCCTAGTAAGGTGGCTATAAATCCCACTCGCGCAGATGATTGACTTAAAAGGCGAAGAGTCAAACAAAGGCGAAAAAACAGAAAGATAATTTTGGCTTCTTATTTTCCAAATATTACTCAGGACCCAGAACTGGAATTCCCTTTCCACAGATTATGCAAAGCAGCTCATCGAAGATACCCAAACTTTTTCCCTTCTATGGGTTGTTAAGGACCAAAAACACACACACAAACAACTAGAACATTCTAGCTTGAGGATTCTTTACCAGCCCCAAACATAACTTTCATGAAGACCAATCTTACCAAACAGGAACACAACCAGAAACAGCGCGGTATGGTATTACTGCTGTACAAGTGCAAGTTCCGCGAAGTTTCAACCGCACTAAATCCCAAAATAAAGTTCTAAGTAGTCAACTCCGGTACACGTTTCCTTTCACAGTCGGAGAATGCCGTGTTTCATCATTCGCTACTATCGCATGTCACTTCACATGGACCACACGTCATGGCACATTACACAGTGGAGGTCCTACATGCAAGCTTTTTCATCTGCAAGCATGGAAAAACACATCTACTCCTTTTCTTTATTCTCTTTCTTGTCTTCCTCACCACCATAATAATAGTCTTCATCATCGAAGTAATATTCATCACCGTCATTGTCCTCGTAATAGTCGTCGTCGTCACCAACATCCTCATCACCATGTTCTAGTAGATATCCGGCTTCTCTAGACTGCTGACCCAGTAGCCGCTCTTGAATCTGATCCCTAATGGCAGTGCCCTGACAAGCATCCAAATCGTTGGGTAAGTAGGCCGCAAACATGAGAAGTTACGATTGGCCTTCTTGAAAGTTGAGAATAAAAGTTGGAACATGTTACATGCACACAAATAAATATCTAGATACATGTGGTTATGGATCGATTGGCTTACCATTTTATGGCAACCTTCTTCGAACATTTCAAGAAATCCAGCAACCCAGCGATCAGCATTCTCCACCCACTCATTACGATGCATTTTAACAGTTTGAATCTAAAATTTCACGGCAAAAACTTACATCCATCAAAGTTCTGACAATCCTTGGTGGGAAGTAGAGCACAAATGTGAAAAATAAGTACACATTTACGTTTGAATAGTGTAGACAGAGAGAGAAAGAGTCCACAATAAACAAGGCCAATGCTATAATGATAAGTACTTGACCAGCACAACTTGAAACTAAATATCAACATGCGGATGGAGCTTTGCCCACAGGTAAAAGCAAAAAAAAAACAAGCACATCAATTCTGGGAGAAACAGAGTGAAACAATTAAGACAAACAAAATTGGTATAAGCAGCACCATAGATGTTCATTGTTGCTCATTTCAGACACTATAATTTGCAATCTATTGACAAAGAGGAAACCTCTTCAATCATCTTTTCAATTTCTTCTCATTCCCTTATCTCCTATTCCACAGCAAAGAGACAACTCTCTTAAACGCCAGGAAGTACAAACCCACTACCTAGAAATATCAATTTCACAAGGTTCATACCTTAGACTTAATGTATGAAAGCCTACAATTGAAGACGGCAAGTAGCTGGAAATATTTCCTATCATCAGTGTTAGTAGCCACATACTAGCACATCCTACAATTAGACCTCATTATAATTTTGGAGAAAATACACTTTGCGCCCCCCAAGCTTAAGAGTACTGACATTTTACACCCCATCTTTTATTTTCGTGACATTGAGCTCCTGAAGTTTTGATTCCTGTTGATTTGCACCCTCAGTCTAAATTACTCGTCAAAACAAACGGAAAATTAGATGGAGGGTACAAATAGATGGTGGGTATCACGCGCGAGAGGCACGAGCTCATTTTCCATCAGTTTTGACAGGCAATTTGGACAAAGGGTGCAAATCAACGAAACTCAAAAGTTGAGGGACCCAATGTCGAAAATAATAGATGGGGGGTGCAACTTGTCAGTACCCCAAACTTTGGGGGTGCAAAAGTGTATTTGCCCTGGCCAACCCAACACTTCACCGTAGAATTGTAATTCAGAGGTCTTACTGAAACAACCAACCACCTCATCGTTTTCTAGATCAATTTCACCAAAAACAGACTGGCAATTTGAGAAATTCTGATCCAACAGTTGATGTCATGAGAATTTTGCTCCAGCTCATTCAACTTGACTGATTGAAGCACCACAAAACATTATTGATGCATACCACCAAAAAGCTCAAGCATAGAAATAAGATCTAAACTAAATCAATGACCACTTAAGACCTTCCATAATGATTTGTGGCGTCTTATTTTGGCATGACATAGTTTCTGAACAAGAGCTCTTGGCATTATTTGCAATCTATCATTTAATGTTAAGCAGCACAAAATCTAATTGAGGCTTGGTTCAGGGAGTGTGAATGCATAATCTACCCCACTTGTGATTACCCAGGCTTTATCTAAAATTTACTACACGGCATCTATCGGTCATTTCATAATTTAATTAAGTCCTTTTAAACCAGCCCTAGCCACCATAAAACATTCTCCACCAAATTAAGCTTCAACTAGGAAATAATAGGTGCCAAAACAAAGTGAAACTGCAGCAGATTTCATGTCAGATACAGTTTTCACATCAAGAACCAAGTCAATCTGACATCAACCCCAGCTTCAACCAATCCTGAAAATTTGACTCTGGGTTTGGTTGAGTTAGTGTGTTCACCTAAAAGATCAATCTTTACAACCTAGGCCATGGCAAGGTGTAACAGCGATCTCAGCTTGATCTCCAACCCAAACATATTTCACATTTTTCACCAAGGCAGGATTGCCATCTGTCACTATCTTAGAAACCACGCCTAAATTCATTCCGTGACATGACCAAAAAAAGGGGACAAGGAAGCAAGAATAAAGGAATATCAGCTCCCAAAAGAAAAAGATCAAAGGAAAATGAAATGATGTTCCTCTAAATTGGAGCAACCCAACCTGCTTCCAGTAACTTTTCTAAAATTTTAATCATAAAATCCCCGAGGCATCCCCAATGACAAGCCAGTTTTGTTCTGATTTAGTCGTACTTTATTTCGGAGTCCAAGTCACCTTAGAGTCTAGTTTAATTCCTTATAAATGTTATTGGTGTGACGGCTGGATAATTAGGTGCAATGCCCATATTTATCTTATTTTCCCACTTTTCTCTTTTAACTTCCAGAAACTTGAAATCTCGCAACGGACTTTGGCTTCCCACCCTTACAAACCTGAAATCACAAGAAAAAAAACCCTAACACGACACACCTTTATCCCCAAAACCTACAACAGAAGATCTGCTACAGTTCCCGAATTACTGTTGATAGCCTTATATCAGATACCTTCCTTTTCTCACTTATCTTGAACTTCAAAACAATATCCATATTGTTACTCCATAATTAAACCTGAACCCAACATATTTTCGCAGACCTTTCCACCAAACAACCTGATCCCAATAACACCAATTCTCCTCAAATTCTGGCTGCCAGGGAAAAAATCCTGACCAAAAACTCTATGCTCTTAAATTCAAAATTCAATCTTCTTAAAACTGATGTGAGTCATTACCTTTCTTCTTCTCTTTCACATCAAAGCCTGAATCTTTCCCTAAAATTTGCAATCAGGCAAACCTAGAAGCGTTCTGTGCTGAATCTTACCCTCAAATTTGCAATCAAACATATCTAGAAACATTCCTGTGCAGCTATCCTAAGACAGGTTTGGCATCAAAGCCCTCTATCCTACACGAGTAAGCAGATCTAAACCATATCAAGCAAAAAACTGCCGATGGCAGTGACAACAAGGACAGTATTTCATGCAGGCATTAACAATGGATCCAAAGATAAATGTGAGTTGTACAAATTTGGATTGGCCCTATATAAAAACAACTTACTAAATGAAGAGAAAAAGATGATGCTTTAGCAATACTAAATTCAAACAACAGTGCTTACCTAAAAATAAAATTCAAACAACATCATCTCAACTAAATGCCATACCCCTCTATAAGAGCACAAAACTCCAAAGAATTGCCCCTCCTAGAGATTTATTTCCAAAAAACTAAAGGCGGCAACAACAAAGTACAAAAGACAAAGTCACAGATCAGTTAGTCATCAGTGATTACAACTGTTGACCGCAGCAGTTGGAAACGATAGGTTCGTGTTTCTCATTGAGTATGTGTCTGACACCATTTGATTTGAGGCCATGTCCGCTCCATGGATTACAGACACGACCAGGCCAAGACATATGTGACAATGACTTCAGTAAGATAAGGTAGAACTTATCTCACCAAAGAAAACAAAACACAAAGACGACCCCCCTCCCCCCGGGCGAAAAAAACCCCAAAATTGACTGGGTTTCAGACAATGATTGCTTGTTGTTGGAGTTCTATTCTTCCAAATAAAGTCGAGTACGAAGCTTTTATGCAATTTGTTTACGAATCTATTTCCCTTTGATCCATTAACTCAATGACTAATCCAGGAGAGGAAAACTAAGAAGAAAATGATTAAACCCTACCACAAGTTAATTACAAACTAAACATAAAAAACCAATTGAGGACCATATGGGATAATATAAACCATGCTGCTGGAAAAAGGATGTATTTGAAGTCAATCTACAAAATCAAGGGCAAGTCACCATTACTGGCACCACATGTTCCTGGTTTTTGTCCAACTAATACTTAAAATCTTATGTGATTGGCAACAAAAAAGTACTAGGAGAAACCATCAAATGAGACCATAAATAAAAGGAGACCATAACATAATCAGCATACTGTATAACCAAATCAAGTAGTCCTCCAGTCTTTCATAACATCTTGTATAAATGCATAGCACTAGGATGCTAGGTATAAGCATCAAAATACCTTCTCCCCCACTCTCTCCTGTTGTTCCTTCACTTTCTCCTGAAGTCTCTTCAATCTCATGTTTACCCTCAGTCGCTTTTCCTGCAGACATTCACAAAACATGAATAAGTTCACCCGCAACAGCTATAAGCCAACAAGTTAATTCCAGAGCAGAAACCAGAAAAAGGGCTCGTCCATTCAGATAGTCAAAAAAAAAAAAACACAAAGAAAGAAAGAAAAATTTAACTGGAAAAAATCATGCCTTCACATAGCTAACACCAAGCTCTTTCCTTGAATATCCACGATCCAAGTTACGCATCACATACTGGTTATAATCTTTTACAATCCTCATTATAACATCGGATGTAGAAATACCATCAGTCCGTTTTGTTTCCTTGAACCTCCCAGCAGCTTTAACCTAAAATAGCGGCTTGCTTAAGATAATTGTATGTTACCGAGAAACATAGTAACTGCGAATGAAGAAAAACTGTATCTCAGACTAACAAATTCATAGACATCATTCCCTGCTCCACTAGCATCAGCATAGCTGCAAAAACATATAAAGTAAACTGCCAGAGGTTACAGGAAACAAATGAATTTTTGAATCACAAAAAGACAATTACAAAACAGATTCAACAGGACAATGAAATAAAACAGACAAAAGACTCCAAAATCAGTCAGAAATTCTGTTCTCTTGTGAGGTACCATATTTCCAAATAGAGTATGGAACAAGAGAAATTGAAAGAAGTTCAACATTGTTTTCAACTCCTAAGTCCACAAGACTGGAAAAACACTCATAAGCTTAGAGGTGAGAGTTGCAGCTGATTATTCTTACGGAAGAGAATCATGGGCCACATAGTCAATCTGGTGCTTGTCAAGAAATTCTTGTGTGATCACCCAAGGTGCATTGGGAATGACTTCATCCACCCACCTGCACAAAATGAACAAGAAAGGCCCAGACATGACTCTTAAAAACTCAAAAAAAAAAAAAAAAAAGCAAAGCCATCCAATGATACACTGCAAACATCTGAATTCGGAACTTTCAAGGTAAATACTAAAATTTTATCAGGACTAATCAGGGAAAAATCATACTTGCAATGCCGAAGAGATTCATAGCGTTCATCCTCCGTCATAACAGTTTTTCCTTTATACTGGTGTGTAATTTCATCATTGCAACATCCAACAAGCAGCCAGGTGTTTGGAAATCTGAATTCACAAATTTAATTAAATAAGAAAACTGTCCACAAGCATGGCACATAAAACCAATAGATTAAATGACAAGCAAATGATACATACACGCCATGCATAATAGAAGATCATAGACAACCAAGAGAACAAAAGCAAATGCTGAAACTTTAAAAAGCATTTCTTGTCGAGGTACTGCTAAAATGACGGAAAAAGAAAAAGAAATTACCAATTTGATATGAAACATACAGATCATATAAAAATGCATTTAGTAGAACGCAACAAAAACTGGCCACACCTAACAAAAAGATCTACTGCAAACTGTGCTGAAACCTTGAAAATGCATAGCTCGATATGAGTATATATCAAGAGCATAGCAGAAAAACCAATCAATCTGATACATCTGATACAAGGAAAGGAAGAACAATAATAACTGAAGAGATTCAATTTCTGATAGCACAGCATCGTTCAAGTATGAAAAGAATTTTAACACAAAAAAATAAAACCCACATTAGGAAAGCCCAAAGAAGTAGAACATTCAAATCCCGAGGAATAACAAAATCCAATCAACTTTTTGACTAAAATTTCACAAACATAGCAGACGAAGAGCGCGAAGAAGCAACCCAGAAAAAGCCATGGATCATTACAAAGGATGCAACAGTTACTCAGCAAATACAGTAAAAAACAATGGAAGAGACGGAGAGAGACAGTTTCTTGGCTTGCTCAAGGGAGCCAGCGTGGCCGAAGTGGAAGAGATCGTAGATCCCATCAGCATAGACACGAACAGGGCGGTCCGACGGCGTGTCATCGGAGTTGCCATTCGAATGCGAAACGGTGGCGCCCTTAACATCCTCAGGCTTGGGCTTAGGCTCCTCCATTTGAACAGATGGAATTAGCAGCGAGAACCGGAACCCTCTCTCATGGAGTGTTTTTGCGAGTACCTCTCCCTCCGAATTAGCGTTCCTGTGGTCCTCACAACCACGCGCTTTTTCCGTTTCCTATTTTTCAGTTTTCTGGGATATCCTTTGCGATTGAACAAAAGTTTTCTTTTCTTTTTTTTCCCCTTTGGAGATTGCACACACCGACACACGTCGAAAACAAATAAGATAATCCTTTTAAATTACAAGAACGACAAACAAATGAAACTTATGTCGGCTTATAGAAATAAAATGTGAAACTTTTAACGGTTTATATGAAAAAAAAAAAAAAACTAAAACGAAATTTTTTTATTTTCAAGTTATTTTGGTTACTTATAAGACTAGCTCTGAGTTAAATTTAGTTGGTCAAGTTTTGTTTTTTTTTTTTTTTGAATGTTCGCAATATTCAAAGTTTTTCAGAACTAATCAGTAGAATTTGTGCAGTGTAATCCTTTGATCCACAAGAGTTAAGGGGTGACTATATATATAACACGTGATTTTTGAGTTTAAAAATTAATTAAACATAAATAAATAATCTTTGACAAAATTGTGAATCTTTTCTGAAAAGACAATTAAAATCAGTGGTTTGCCATTCCAATACAAATAACTATAACTTTAAAATATATTTCATCTGTGTAAGATATTTCTGTAAAACTTCCATCTGGCAATAAAAAGAGAAGAGTTTGGGCTTCTTTTCTCCTTCTCCTATTAAACAATTGAACTTCAGTATGATGAATTTGATATTGAATTGCACGAGGCTCGAATACGCGTGTTCCAACAGCTCTATTCGAATTCAAGTGAGCCTATGAATTTTCTGATCTGAGCTGAAATCGCCAGTGTTTAATTCAATTACAGCCTTAATTTCTCGTTAGTAAAAAGGTTGATAGAACATTTTCTTCATCATTTTCTGCTTCATCCAACATAAGAACATTTAGACATAGACTACATGTAGGATTGAAGCCACTGATCCCCTTCGATAAAGGACATATTAAGGAAAAGAGAAGCCTGTGAGTCATTGAGTCTCTGAACATAAGGAGCCCTCAAGGTCAGATTGGCCCCAGCACCTGAATTATTGTATTCTCCGTAGAATATAGTCCTACACATTTGGCAATCAAAACTAGTAAAAATTAAAATTTTCAATTGAACATGCATGATCTATACCAATCACGAAAAAAACAAAACAAAACTGATGCATATTATATATACTGCAATATGTACGTACTGGTCTCTTGTGGGGTCGTTGAAGTCATTCCAACCTTCTGGAGCAATAATATCGGACATTGTTGTGAACGCAAAAATGACTCGAGAAAATGGCCTCCACGCTCGACCTAGCCATACTCTTCCATACCCTCCGATGGTGCAGTTGACGAACGAGAAACCAGTGTTCTCGTCCTTGGAAGCTCTGCCATGAGCCGTAACAGCTCCATTTATGAACTTTACCCCTGGAGGTACCGGGTTTGCCATGGAAATCAGCTGGCAGTCCTGTAGCAGTTAAGCACACACGAATTACTGTTTCGCTAGCTTGATTATTTTCACTTTGACGATACGGTATAGAAGCCTAAAAAACTAGCCCACGCTGCCTTTGGAGTTGTCCGGGAGTGGCGGTCATGACAATCGACAATTTCTCTCTCACACGCGCGCACACATGACATTTGTCTGAGCAAACAGGTCGGCTCAAACCCAGGAATAAAGCTCGCGACATCTCCAATACATTTTGGTATAATGTTTAAAGTGAGCTAAATCTCTTGAATTAATAAACGCGTAGACTTGTGGACTATATGACCGCTAGCCTAATCAACATGTCACCCAAACAAACACTGTCACAATATTGTGATCTGTAGGGTGCCAACTAACGTTTGTTTCACCCTGAAACGTGCTGATCAATGAAGCCAGCAAACGGGGTACTTATATACAATAAAATAGGAATTAGCACCCTCTCGCGGGTTTGCTGGTTCCTTGAGATCAGCCAAGATTACCTCATAAAATGACCTTGCATTGCCGAAGATGAAATCAATGGAACCTTGGATATAGCAATCTTTGAAGTAATGGCGGCCCTTATCATCATGAAGGGTATCCTGGGATCCGAAAAATCCGCAACCCCAGAACGCAGCTTGATCTCCGGAAATTCTAATCGCTACAGCTTGGGCTCCAACATCACCAGGGCTTGGAATCGGGGCTACATTCTAGCATGATAAAGATTTTGACAACTGTATGTCATGGTTTACTCTCAAAATCATATTATTGGAATTTGTAGCATTAGGGTAACCCATTATAAACACCCAAAGACAAGCGCACACGTATATATATGTTTGTGTGTGTATGCATCTTATATCTCACCATGAAGCTTATGTTCTTGGCAATGAAGTTATTGGAGAAAACTTGAACGGAGCCGCTAAAAAAAGTTCCATGCGCAGAATTAGCCGTATCATTGAATACAAGTGCAGTTGACGTAAAGCCTTGTCCTTGAAACGTTACGTTCGGTTTGGCTTTTGGAACAGTGACTTTCTCACTAAGGACAGCCGAACGAATTGTCATGCAAGTTCAAAAGCAAGCCGCGGAAAGTAAAAAATAGCCAAGAAGAGATCAACAGTGAATTAAAGAAATTGGACGAGCTAGCTGAAGCCTGAAGGAAACCTAGCTACCAGAATAAGACAATTACTTACAAGTAAATGCCCGTATTGATCCATATTATGGTCCTCTTTAAGCTTAAATCTGGCACTGCATCAACTGCTGCCTGCACCGTTGTAAAGTTACAACACCCATTTTGATCGACACAAATGTAGGAGGTTGTGTCAGTCTCCGGAGGGGGAAAGTCAGGTGGAAAGTCGTCGCAGGCAGATACTACTTTCCCCTTATGAGGGTGTTTCTTGTGTTGGTTATGATGCTCGACTGTGCTGTTTGGAATGAGTGTTGAAGTAAGAGGTGGCGAAAGGAATGTAAGACTAAAGCGATTAAGATATCTCAGAAATGATGGGTTTGGATTTATTAAATGTGTGGATGCCAGAACAGCGAAAAGGGCAACAACAAAAGTTAATAGAGATCTGCTGTAGTACTGGAGACTCATTTTCTGCTTGGAGGACAGGTACGGGAACTCAGAAGGAATGATACGTGTTTGCAAGGGGAATATGATATAAATAGATATATGCACTTGAAGTGAAAGAATTGATAACATGTCTTGCAAATCACCCTATCCCTACGCATATATATGCTTTAAGAAATTCAATTCCCAACCTACCAAACTTACACATTTTTGGATGCTTAAATGTGAGGATGCCTGGCCTGCTGCTAAAACCGAAGAGTTCTGTACCATGCCCTCTCAGATAGGCCCAGTAGGAGCCAGCCTCGAGAGAATTTTGTACTGTGGACTATGGAACTGGCAATTCTGAACCCAAACCGGCCCGCCCACTCAAGGCCCACCAGCTTATAAACAGTCAACTGAACAGTGTCGGTTTTAATACCTGTAGTTCTGCTGTAGACCTGCATGGGGTTCTCTCAGTTCAGAAAAATTGTTCTGGGGAGTCTGATGCTCAGTTCTGAAACTTGATATAGAAAGGCAAAAAAACGGAGCTAAAGCAAGCATGCTTGATCCTTATCAAACATGTTCCTGAGATATGAGATACATATAATTTGCCAGCACTCACTTATCATTTACACAAAATTAAAAATAAAAATTTGCTAGCACAAAGAAATAAATAGTAAGGACAATAATTGCTCTATTAACTTCATATGATAGCTTTCCTATCTTTTCATTCTTATTTTACGGTAAAAAAAAATATATTTTTCATCCTCTAACTATTGGGGGTCTTATACTTTACATCTGAAATTATCAATTTCGTTACATTTTACTCTTCAACTACCAACCATTTATGCTTTGTACCCCCAACCGTTAATTTAGACGGAAATTGCTATTTTGATTCAGCAAAATGATGAATTCACCCATATAAATATAGCAAAATTGATAGTTTTAGTTACAAAATATAAGAACCTCAATAATCTGTGGACAAAAAGTGTATTTAACCTAAAATATTAATATTACAACTTAATCTTACGTTAAAATGTTATCAAAGTAAGAAAAATCAAATCCGAATGTCACACACAAAAAAAGCACGGGAATAGTGAAATCATGGTTCTTTTCCTGATAAAAAATAGCAAGCAGTGCTTTTTTCTCACTGGGATATGGGAAGCAACAAGCAAGTTCAAACTCTTTTGGCGGGGAAGGTTTGGAAACTTTGTATAAAAAAAAGGAAATTATGTGTGAAATAAAAACTAGATTCGCGGAGAATAAATTCGATTGAAAAGGACGGGTCGAATTTTTCTTCTAAAAGACCGCTACATATTCTTATTAATTAGGACTTAATCTGCCCTGAATTAATCTTGTGATCAGAATTTCTACCAAGTAGGTGCAACCACCGACAAAGTGTCCCGTACGGCCATGCCATAATGCACATAGATTATTGAATCAAAATTAAATGAGTTGAATTGTGTTCCTCGTACTCCCCACCACTAGTAAATTTTGTGTTAGAACGAGCTAGGGGGAGAGATAGAAAGAGAAACTTACTATAATTTTCAAAGCTTGATGTATTATATGTTGGAATGGAAAATTTAAATATTTAGTTACTTTTTGGAAGTGTTCTGAAAAAATGGGACTAATTTTAATACATTTTATTCTTTTTCAGCCAACTCATGACTTAAATTTTGTTCCATTAAATGTTGTGAACAAATTACAATTCTAATCGCGTCAGTGTCAAGGGAGATTATACCAAGTACTAGTTGGCTATATTCGTATAAAGCGAGTTCAACTTTGATAGTTTTGGTTACAAAAACACAGTAATTGAATCAGATTCATTTTGGCAACAAACACATGGAATTTGACTTTGTTCTGTTTTTCTAAACCAATAATTACTTTATTTTTAAAAAAAATGAAAAGGATATAGAGAGAAAAATCAAACCTAATACAATGAACTTAAATCCCAACAATCCAATAAGAACAAAGAACAATCATCTATCACAAATGTCAAATTCATGAGATTAAACCCACTAAACAGAAGCACAGGAGTCCAAAGACCCTCATGTATTATCTCCCGTCTTCTCTAAGACAAGAAAAGGATAGATAACAAGAAAAGAGAAAAAGTTGTTGACGATGGTGGTGTTATGCTGTAGGGGTGCTGACAAACAATACTGCGCATGATCTCTCTCCCTGGTTGATCGACAACAAAAGAGGTTTTGCTCTTATTATTTGATCAATTCATTGCTTTTTCAAATGATGTTTTTTTTTAAAAAAATGAATGAGACTTTATTACAGGTGGGGCTAGCTAGCTGTACTTGTTTCGGAGAAGAACAGATTGACGCCAAAACTTATTGGCATGTGTAAGAATATGTAAGTTACTAATAATTAGTTTTATTTCTTGAATATCAGGGAAGTAGCTAGAATCGTGAGCCTATAGTAGAATGCGGTTTTGACTGGCGGCCGACCCAATTTGGGCGCAAATTAAGTAATTCCCTTCACACTCATGAAGTTTGAAGGCTTTAATTAGTATTTTATAATTTGAGCATGAAGTAGTACCAAAGACGTCGTATTCTACCCATATTAACTTGTCTAGACGATCATCATTAGTTTGATGACATAGAGAAAGACGAGTATTTTTCTTTCTTTTTTGCTTTTCTGTTTTAGTCTAAACGAGGCAGACATATGTAGAATGTTCACTCTCTTTCTCTATAGCACCCATTAGGTATGAAATGGAAACCCATGTTCCGGATCCCCACGCCCACCTCGTGACACTAAAATAACTCATTAAGATCTGTTCCATTTCGCTGCGGCAACTTGAAAATTGAGTTTGGTGGATAAGTCTCACAATTTGTTGCGTTTTCACGTGAGTCATTCTTTTAACATTTATAATATATATTCCGATATATATATATATATATATATATATATATATATATATATATATATTCCTCATACTATTGGAGTTAATACGTTATGCCTCCAATTATCAATTTCTATATACTTTTTTACTCAATTATCAATCATGTAAAGTTAATTTGCACACTGCCATTAATTTATATATAAATTTGTGTGGATGTGTTAATTATGGATTTGAATCTTCTCTAATTTACTGATAGAATTTGATAATTTAATTCGGAGAGAGATAGATAAATACAACATATAAATCTCTTAAAGTATTCAATATTGTTCTTAATAATTATTGGATATACAGTGTGGACCTCGTTATGGGATCTGTATTATTTTTCTCTTCTCTTAATTATATCATCCATTTCAGACAATAAATTATAGATAATCTCTATTCCGTGTGCTACTTTGATACTTGCATCATTTAGATATAAATGGAGGAGCAGTAAGTTTACAATCTGTATACAAAAAGTTTGAAATGTCAAGTAAATGTGTGTAACCAAACGTCTTGAGGATGCATATAATTTGTATAATGGTACTCTTAAGAAAAGTCTTCAACTGCGTGCTTTGATTTTTTGTGATGTTGGATTAGTTTTCTTTTCCTTCTTATTTTTATTTATCAAATAAAAAATTTTCTTTTTTTCTTGGTTTGTTTATAAAAGCTTGACCATTATATATATATATATGCACGGACCACTAGTTGTCATAATTAGTCTAGTTGGTTTAACAATCTTATCTTTTATCCTTCTAGTTAGTTGTGATTAGTCATTCTCCCCCTGTTTTTACAATATATATAACACAAATATCTCATGTTTTATACTATAGTTTTTGCACGTAAGTACGTCACCTCCATTTCAATCATATAATTATAAAACAATATTTTGAGGTATATTGCGCATGAAGTGGAATATTTAGAAAAAGAAGCACGGATTTACAAATGAGTTAATTAAGTAATTAATTGAAGATAAGAAAGATTCACACCAAACAAAATTAAGTGGACGAAAGTTATTAGTATATGGAGAAGTAATCGAGTGTGTACGGAAGATTTCACCTGATCTTCAACCACATAGCTTGTTGTGAAAATTTTGTTAAGAAATTAGATTCCACGTGTTTGACATTATGATTTACGATACTGTAATAAAGTTGAAATCGAAGGCCGCTCTAATGATGTTATTCCAACCAATAAAAGATTGATGTAATCTTATAGTGAATCAAAAGGCACCCATCTTAATTTGTTCAAATTAGCAAGGATTAGGATGCGTTTGACTTTCCCCCAAGTGGTATAACTTTTCCTTTTGATGTGAATGGGACCCATCATCAGCTCGCATTCATCCCCTCTTCCCAACCCATTTCTCACTCAATCCGGTCGCTGTTTAATGAAACTGCTGCGAAAGCGCCCAGCCTATCTGCCGCCTGACGACCGATGCCTAAAACATGATGCTTCGTTAATGGACCTTCCCACATTTTCCACTAATTTCTGGAGGCCAAATCGCTGTTGAATCGAGATCATCGTCTCTTTTTACAGCAATGCCAGAACTACAATTAATATTTTGGCCTTGACTTTGGCTGCATGGCCGATCAAGATTAAATTAAGGAATTTCGATCTTTCTGATCGTTCAGCCGAAAAAGGAAAAAAGTGGGGGAAAATTCTCTTACAAATAGCCGAAACTTGTCAACTTTAAGTGGCTCTTGGAAACCGAAGGATTTTGGATCCAACTCATACTAGGCTTATCTATAAAACTAGTATATGTACCAAACAAGCTGTGGCCCCGACGCTGATATGTCCATCCAAAAAAGGCAGGGCAAAAAATCGTAATCTAGATATTAATCGATCATAACCAGATTGTTTGGAAATCTCAACACTGGGGTCAAGATTTCGAACCACGATCTAGTTTTCTTTGTTTTTTTGTCAGTAATAATTTAATTGCTATGACACTACTGTCAAGAAAGCTAGTTTCCAATTTTTCATACACACAAAAAGGTGAATTCATTTTGTATATACATACTTATATTTCTAATTTTTTTCTGGTCTATTACGAGGTATTTCAAAGAAAAAAAAACATCATTTCCTATGAGACCAGGAAACCGGTAATATGTTCAGTTTAAAGTAACTTTTATGGTATGTTTGTGAACCAAAATTATTGTTAAAAAAATAAAAATAAATTAACTATAAAATAATCTTCTTCTACCTCATCAAATCATCTCTCTTCTTATTTTTTCACATCTCCATCAATTAAAATTTTAGTCATTCCATAAAGTAAGTTCATACACCTTTCAATTTTACAAGTTCTTTTTTCCCATACAGTAGACAAAAATAATGATTTAATTTTAAATTTATGATGGTAAAGGTTGTGTCTTAAAGTAGATTAAAAAAAAAAAAACAAAGTTTTATATACACAGTAGTTTACATTGGACTCTCCGAAACGTCCACAAGATATTGGACCTAAGCCATAAGCTCTGGTATTAGAGAAACTGTCATCAGAATTAAGATTCACTCGGGACAGATCAAGGTTAAATAATAGAACAAGCTTAAGTGTCAAGAAAGATTTAAGGGTTTAACTAAATTCACTCAAAGGAATTCGACATTCATTACAAGCTGGAAAAAGGAAAAAGGAAAAAAAAACAAAAACAAAACCAGACGCCCCAAACCCAAATTAAGTTTTCAAGGATACTTCAGCAAATTCCCATAAGGGTATTAGTAAACATCCCACCACATCAAAGGAGATTCGACATTCATTACAAGCTGGATAAGGAAATAAGAAAAAAACAAAAACAAAAACCAGACGCCCCAAACCCAAATTAAAAAGGGAATTACGAATTCCCTAAAATTAGGCCGCCCGTGATACTTCAGCAAATTCCCAAGCAGCCCATGGCAGTTAGCAACATTTCACAAACCAAAATATGAATAGCATGGTAAGTTAATTTGCACACTGCCATTAATTTATATATAAATTTGTGTGGATGTGTTAATTATGGATTTGAATCTTCTCTAATTTACTGATAGAATTTGATAATTTAATTCGGAGAGAGATAGATAAATACAACATATAAATCTCTTAAAGTATTCAATATTGTTCTTAATAATTATTGGATATACAGTGTGGACCTCGTTATGGGATCTGTATTATTTTTCTCTTCTCTTAATTATATCATCCATTTCAGACAATAAATTATAGATAATCTCTATTCCGTGTGCTACTTTGATACTTGCATCATTTAGATATAAATGGAGGAGCAGTAAGTTTACAATCTGTATACAAAAAGTTTGAAATGTCAAGTAAATGTGTGTAACCAAACGTCTTGAGGATGCATATAATTTGTATAATGGTACTCTTAAGAAAAGTCTTCAACTGCGTGCTTTGATTTTTTGTGATGTTGGATTAGTTTTCTTTTCCTTCTTATTTTTATTTATCAAATAAAAAATTTTCTTTTTTTCTTGGTTTGTTTATAAAAGCTTGACCATTATATATATATATATGCACGGACCACTAGTTGTCATAATTAGTCTAGTTGGTTTAACAATCTTATCTTTTATCTTCTAGTTAGTTGTGATTAGTCATTCTCCCCCTGTTTTTACAATATATATAACACAAATATCTCATGTTTTATACTATAGTTTTTGCACGTAAGTACGTCACCTCCATTTCAATCATATAATTATAAAACAATATTTTGAGGTATATTGCGCATGAAGTGGAATATTTAGAAAAAGAAGCACGGATTTACAAATGAGTTAATTAAGTAATTAATTGAAGATAAGAAAGATTCACACCAAACAAAATTAAGTGGACGAAAGTTATTAGTATATGGAGAAGTAATCGAGTGTGTACGGAAGATTTCACCTGATCTTCAACCACATAGCTTGTTGTGAAAATTTTGTTAAGAAATTAGATTCCACGTGTTTGACATTATGATTTACGATACTGTAATAAAGTTGAAATCGAAGGCCGCTCTAATGATGTTATTCCAACCAATAAAAGATTGATGTAATCTTATAGTGAATCAAAAGGCACCCATCTTAATTTGTTCAAATTAGCAAGGATTAGGATGCGTTTGACTTTCCCCCAAGTGGTATAACTTTTCCTTTTGATGTGAATGGGACCCATCATCAGCTCGCATTCATCCCCTCTTCCCAACCCATTTCTCACTCAATCCGGTCGCTGTTTAATGAAACTGCTGCGAAAGCGCCCAGCCTATCTGCCGCCTGACGACCGATGCCTAAAACATGATGCTTCGTTAATGGACCTTCCCACATTTTCCACTAATTTCTGGAGGCCAAATCGCTGTTGAATCGAGATCATCGTCTCTTTTTACAGCAATGCCAGAACTACAATTAATATTTTGGCCTTGACTTTGGCTGCATGGCCGATCAAGATTAAATTAAGGAATTTCGATCTTTCTGATCGTTCAGCCGAAAAAGGAAAAAAGTGGGGGAAAATTCTCTTACAAATAGCCGAAACTTGTCAACTTTAAGTGGCTCTTGGAAACCGAAGGATTTTGGATCCAACTCATACTAGGCTTATCTATAAAACTAGTATATGTACCAAACAAGCTGTGGCCCCGACGCTGATATGTCCATCCAAAAAAGGCAGGGCAAAAAATCGTAATCTAGATATTAATCGATCATAACCAGATTGTTTGGAAATCTCAACACTGGGGTCAAGATTTCGAACCACGATCTAGTTTTCTTTGTTTTTTTGTCAGTAATAATTTAATTGCTATGACACTACTGTCAAGAAAGCTAGTTTCCAATTTTTCATACACACAAAAAGGTGAATTCATTTTGTATATACATACTTATATTTCTAATTTTTTTCTGGTCTATTACGAGGTATTTCAAAGAAAAAAAAACATCATTTCCTATGAGACCAGGAAACCGGTAATATGTTCAGTTTAAAGTAACTTTTATGGTATGTTTGTGAACCAAAATTATTGTTAAAAAAATAAAAATAAATTAACTATAAAATAATCTTCTTCTACCTCATCAAATCATCTCTCTTCTTATTTTTTCACATCTCCATCAATTAAAATTTTAGTCATTCCATAAAGTAAGTTCATACACCTTTCAATTTTACAAGTTCTTTTTTCCCATACAGTAGACAAAAATAATGATTTAATTTTAAATTTATGATGGTAAAGGTTGTGTCTTAAAGTAGAATTAAAAAAAAAAAACAAAGTTTTATATACACAGTAGTTTACATTGGACTCTCCGAAACGTCCACAACGATATTGGACCTAAGCCATAAGCTCTGGTATTAGAGAAACTGTCATCAGAATTAAGATTCACTCGGGACAGATCAAGGTTAAATAATAGAACAAGCTTAAGTGTCAAGAAAGATTTAAGGGTTTAACTAAATTCACTCAAAGGAGATTCGACATTCATTACAAGCTGGAAAAAGGAAAAAGGAAAAAAAAACAAAAACAAAAACCAGACGCCCCAAACCCAAATTAAGAAAGGGAATTACGAATTCCCTAAAATTAGGCCGCCCGTGATACTTCAGCAAATTCCCAAGCAGCCCATGGTTTCAGTTAGCAACATTTCACAAACAAGGACAAAATATGAATAGCAACCAAAGAAGAAAAAATGGTAAACCCCCTCCGGATCCCAAGCCACATTAAAATGTAGCCCACATTGCTATCAAAGTGAAATATTTACATTGGTCAACAATTTCTCCGTAACCCAAGTCAGTACCTAACTTTCTTCTTTCTGTCTTTATCAAAACATGAAAGTGTTACTCCTATTCTCATTGGAGGAGCTAGAGGGCCTAGCAGCAGGCACTTGGCTGGAAGATGAACCACCCTCCATCACAAACCCCCCATCGGAGACGCCCATGTTGGTGGGTCTCGAGCTGCCAAGTCTGTGAAGAAAAGCGTCACCAGGGGAGTTATTGGTGCTTAGAGAAAACATGTATTGCTGGCCTTGCGGCTGGTGGTATAGCTGCGGTATTTGAGGCGGCTGTAGATGAAATCCACGACCGGGAGGCAACATCATGGCTGTAGGACTATGGACATGACCTTGACGGGCAGCTCCTAACCCAAAACCAAAGTTCGCCGCACCCGGATGTGCCCCCGAGGCAAAGGGTGCAGTAGGACCACCGGTGAATTGTTGCACCATGGCTCGGAAATTAGCGGTATCGGTGTTGAGTAACGTAGTAGGGGTCCTTCGAGAAGCCCTAGACCGCCTGCGTATGGGCTTCGAGACACGGCCTTCCGGGCTCAAGTGACCACCAGTATTCGAGCTAGAATTGCCGGAGCCGTGTGGACTCAACGTGGCAGCCGAAGTGACAGTGGTGGTGACAACAGTGGCATCAGACACTCGGTTATCGAGCAGATCAGTCCCAGACACGGTGTGTCCCGGAGATGTCACTTGACTGGGAAGGCTTTGGTTATAAAATTGGATCCAATCACCAGGGCCAGGCATGGTTTCACTCATGGCCAAAATATTTGACGATAAAAGAGGGAGCAGCTTTGGAAACTCTCAGATCTCTCCCTTCGGTAAGAAGGAAAGAAAAGAGAGTGGGGGCTATCGTATTTATGGCGGCTACGACGCGGTCAAAGGATGACTCTGAAAGAGATCCTGACCTTTGGTTTTTGGAGAAAGAAAGATCAACGAAGAGGGGTAAGATTCCACGGGATGGCACGTGAGCTAGCACGTGGGGGGGGGGGGGGGGGGGGGGGGGGCGCTGAAGAAATGTTTGGCAACTTGGCATGACTCGTCGTGAGCGTGATGATGTTAGGGGTGTTTCTGGAAGTCTGTTTGAGGCGAACTGGGGCTTTTAAGGATAGGGGCTTCCTCGAAGCAACACAAGTGACAAGAGTATATGCTCCCATGACGATGACTTCATCACCCCGGTGGCCACGCCAGCATTGGGACTCGTGGTGGTAGGTGGACTTGGATGACTTTTATTAGGGGGAAGTCTGCCTATAACGTTTTGGGGTTGGGCACTGGGTGCAGGACAAAATGGCGTCACTTGTGGGGTCAGAGGAAGGAGGGAAAGTACCTTCCAATTAGCGATATATTGCGTAGAAAAAAAAATAAAAATTAGCGATATATTGCTTACATGGGTGTTCTCCTAATTATGTTATCTTTCTTTTTTTTTTCTTTTTTTCTTTTTCTAAATTCCTAATTATGTTATCTATTTGCATGTTTTATTATTTTTCTTTTGGTATATAAATAAATTACTTTGTTGGAGAAAATGAAAAGAGAAAAAAAAATAATAACGATGCAAATTATTGCTATGCCTTGTCTAATAGTAATACAAAGTTTTCTAATACTTCTGGTTTTTTTTTTAAACAGGTTTTTTTTTTAATAATGTTTTTCTTCTGAAATGTGTTAGTTGAATATCGAAAAATTTGCGTGTGTGTTTATCGTACTTCTGACAAACAATGGCAGCTGGGAGACAACTAATTTTGAAGAATCTAGTTTTGTTCTTATTGCGTTCGAAATTTTTTGGTTGTATATGCCATTTTGGAGGATAAAAATTTTCACCAGTTTCTTTCTAACTGTTCATTGTTCAACATTAACAGTTAGTTATATTAACTAACTAAACTTCAAAGGATTGGTTTAGGTAATTCAGATCTGAAATTTAAAAGTGTGTTTTTTCTAAGATTTCAAATTCGAATTCTTCTAAATGTAAATAATTTTTTAGAGTCATCTTAAATAAAAGTTATATTTATCTAATCTGTATAATTTAAGAGCTGCATCGACCCGAAATTTATCGCCTATCACTCAAAAATTATATTAGCTTGCTAGCTAGCTTAGTTGGGACAAGTAAATTTTCATGACTTCAGGGTCATGATTTCTTTGACCCTGGCAAAGCCTTCATAAATATTGTATATATGAACCACCCATCAAACTCCAAAGGATTCGGACTAAAAGTTTTTAAACTCCTGTGATATCTTTCGTCTCGCATTTTGGGACAAAAGACCTTTGAAACCAAAAATATTAAAATAAAATAAAAAGTTAAGAAGAGTCGTTGTTTTATTTTATTTTTCAAATTCTTCGTTTTTTGTGTTAGATGTGGACTTTTCCCACCTTTCTTAAGGGAAGGAGCCAATTTTTCTTTGTCCAGTAGTTCCAAGTATGTCAAAATTATTATCTCACCTTTGATTTGGAAAAGACAGAACCAATTATAATCCAACAAGCAGAATCATGTCATAATTGAAGGGGATAACTTCCAAACCTAAGTAGTTGGTCTGCTACGCACCAATATTCACTGGCTTTTAACTGTTTGACTCCTTCTCCTTATCCCCTTTTCTCTTCCGTGGTGAAGTGGGCAAACACTCAAACATAGGCAGAAGAAATGAAATCCACCAGCGTAGGGTTCGTAGGAGCTAGGAAAGAAAGAACATCAGCACAGGGATATATTCAAGAGGCCCAAGACTACCACCAAAACAACACAAAACAAAATCGTAGATTAAATCGAAAAAACAAATCAAAGTTCTCCTTTTTAGGTACCAATAAATTATTTGAATCCACGGGTTTTGTAGATTTATCTCCAGAGTCTTTTCTACAGCGTTGGGCATGCCTGTCGGAACGTTGTTGGCGATTTCTCTTGCAACAAAGCATCTAGAATTGTTCGCACTGATCTCAAATGTGCTTGATCATTTTCTGTGTCACCAGATACCATATGCAGCAGCGCACGAGAGGATTAATGTGAAGGCAAGTTTTCGTCAAGGAATTGCCTTTTTGCGCCTGAGATTTTGACTTGTCCGTTCCATGATTTATGGGAATATTCTTTACGTTTGGCTTACTTTTCTATCGTTTTTATTTTTTTTTCCTTAACACCTCGAAACGGCTAAAAGGTGCACAAATAAAAAGATAGCACGTGGAAAATGCAGTCTTGAAAGCTGAAACCCTGCTGCCTCTTCTAAAAACACGAAAAAAGTGATTTCAGACCTTTTTGGAGCCCTTCGTCTGCTTGCAAGTTATGGATTTGGCGGGTTCATGAAAGCCAAAAGCACGAGGAATCACTCATATTCCAATATTTCTTATACTTTCTAGCTAGCAACTCCTTGTGGGTACCAATCCATTTCGAACATCGCCAAATATGCATTCTTAAAACAGTTTTCTTTTTAAATAAAGGAATATAGGAATAATCTCTTATTTCTTAAGATGACTTTAGCTAATTACTATATATTAAGTTTTGCCAGAACGAAATATGAAAGAAAGTAATAGAGAGGAAATATAAGGTGAATTCATTTTTCTAAATTCATACACACAAAAAGGTGAATTCATTTTGTATATATATATACATACTTATATTTCTAAATTTTATTCATTTTGTACTATCAATTTGCCACACCTTATATTGTAATGTGCATCCTAAACTACTAAGCGTGACACATTATATTTTAAATTATCAAGTCTTCCATTTGTATCTTACGATAAAATTTAACAATTATAATTGTCCTATTAATTGTCTATATTTTAAGAGTCTAAGTAATTACGATATAAATGACAATATATTACAAATATTGTGTTATAAGTTTGAAATGGCAACATGTATTATTATTTTTTTCTAATCTTTAAAGTGTCGCGGGTTTGGAAGAAACGTTGGAAGAAAAATGGTCTCAATTACTTTCGAATTCTGCATAATCTGATTAAAACGTTCTAAACGATGTGCGATAGAAAAACTTTGTATGAATTTAACCAAGATTAATCATACAAACGCACGGAAAATGTAGGACTTTGTGTTACCAATAATTCTAAAACGTAATCATCATTAAATTGACGAATATTTAGAGTTTCTTTGAAAGCCCTTGTCCAAATTGGCATTTCTGCACTAGTCCCTTGGTGTGGACTGCAAAGAGAACCGGCTTTTGGATTGTAAGTGTGAGTACCGAAACGGATAAAATTAGAATGACTTATTCCAATTCCAATACTTACCAGAATCAAATATTTAGTTCCAATTTTATTCCGACAATACTGAAATAGAACCGGAATTTTCGGAATTGGAAATAGGAAATTCAAGTTTCCTTATGTGGGTTTTTTTTTGCTAGATTTTTTTTGGGCCTTAAAGCATTTTAGGCCAGAATTTTGCACAAATTGTTTTGTTCTATATCATAAATAAACAATAAATAAAATGTAAAATAAGTATTCATCTAAAATAAAATTACAACATTCAAAAATTATGGGCATCAAAAAAAAGTTTTGATGGGTTTTGAGTCTATTTTATTAAAATAGTATAAAAAAAATTAGAACTAGATAATTAGAACTAGAAATTCTACTAATTTCGCTTAAATTTCCAATTTCGATTTCGATTTTGAAATATACGAAAAATGCATTCCGATTTCGGTATATATCAGAACCGGAATCGAAATTACGGTACTGAAATTAGAATCCAGAATTTTGATATTGGTTGGAATTTTTGCCCAACCGGATGGATTGGGGTCATTGGCAAATCAAGGGACGATTGACCCCAGTGACATTCTTCCGATGTAACCCCCGACCGCCCATTAATTACAAGACGAGAGAGGTGAAAAAAACTCAATCTAGAGTCTCTTGATTGTTCGAACAAGCCGTGATAGTTATATATACCGAAATACAAGAAGACGTGAAGAAGGGGTTAAGTTAGTGACAAGCTATATAACTTTGGACCCTCCCACAGAGTTTGAAAATTCTCTAGTTTAGCTTCTGCTAAAGTAGCATGTGTTTGGACTTCTGAACCCTCATGCGTTTTAGCTTCATTATCTTCTGCATTTTTTCGCACCGACGCCAAAAAAAGAAGAAGCAAAAGGACAACTCGTACAGGACAACATTAAGAGAGAGAGAGAGAGATCAGTCAAAGAACAGACCAGACAATGTAATTAAGAATATAAATACATGATAATGGAGTAGAATTCAAACGCATGTTGCAATTGCCTACGTTTATTTTGACCAGAGCTCTACTCTTTGATATCCCCCTTCAGACCCATTTCAATTTGCGGCAACCTTAAAGTACTGACTCTGTCTTTTGAAAAATTATTCAATATCTTAAGAGCGGGATCCACTGTTATAAGTCGCAACGGCTGGCATATATTTTATCTTTTGGAATGGATAGTGCAGAGAAACAACGACGAGCTACTAGCACAGCCCAAAAGAAAAAGAAAAAGCCCAACCATGACACAGCCACAGCGTGGAGTACTTTCGGGTTTTGTAGTTTTAGGCCATTGCAACCAACCCAATGAAGCAAAGGCGACAGGGGTCTGGCCCTTTCAATGAATTTAAGGAGGAAATAATTCATTTCCCACACTCGAAAAACTATACCACTAATTATCACGTGCCGAAATATGTACTACTTGTTATAGATTCTTGCTTATAATACGTAGCAGATCATGTGGAAGTTAAATATGATGTGCTATTGGAGAATATAAAAGGATGATCAGGAGTTTCAAATGATATCAATGATTCAATCATGCAGAGGACTTGCACGCAGCAACACTGACCAACACACGAGAGGAGCGGGATACATATCTTAGCTTCCATGGTAACTGCTAAATAAGCAACACATGGGCAAGTCAATGATTCAAGCAAGCGCTTTGGATTGCATTAAACGGAGTGTACAGTGAAAGACAATCATATAAACTAGTCTCTTTGGAAATTAAAAGAAATTAACAGAGACATCCTACTTCTGTTTGTATTTTAAGTGACAAAATAAATTTATAAGGATTAAAGTATCAATTTCGTCTCTAGGTTTTGACCATTTTTAACAAATCGTCTTTCAGTTTTTAAATTGATCATAGAAGTCCCTAAATTTATAATTTTTGTCAAAAAAGTCCATCTCTTAAAATTTCATTCTCAAAGTTAATGATTCATACGTCAGTTTCAATCATAAATTGATACTTGTCATCCTAAACTAAAATCATGCGATTTTCTAATTTTTAGAAGCTTTTTTTTTTTTCCTATTTTAAAAATTTTGGTTTGTTTTAATTTTTAAAAAATAAAAATTAGGAAAAGAAACTTTAAAAAATTACTAGTTACATAATTTTAATTTTTGGTGACAAGTCAAATTATAATTATAACTGGCACGTGAATCGTTAACTTTATAGATAGAAGTTTAACAAAAATTATAAATTTAAAGACTTTTATGATTAATTTAAAAAACTAAAGACTCTGCTTTATAATGAGTTAAAATTGAGAGACCAAATAAATACATAACTCAATTTCTAAGGGTTTGGTTATGCTACCGACATAACTTACGTAGCAATTTCTTCTTGTTGGAACTGGTCCAAGCTAGCTAGCACAATCAGGAACGAGTTTTGTGGGTTTGGTGCCATGTGTTTGTGGCCTTGACTTACATCTTCCCGGCGGCGGCCTGGTCTTAATTGTCAAGTATGTATATAGCGACTCACCACGCGCGCGAGTCCTATTCCCTTTCACATTCCAGCCACAAGAACGTAGTCTGCTTCTACATTAAGCACTGATAACAAGCTAGTGCAAGACCTCTAGCTTTGACCCAGTCATGGAAAAAGACTGCAGTTGGTTGGTTAGAAATTAACTGCGCACAAACACACATAACTAGTACTGCTGCCTGCACATATTTATGGGGTTACTCCAGTCCCGCGTCTCTTCCACAAGGCAACATGAGGCTTGAGGTCAAGAGACATGGCCTTCTTCTTGGTCTTCTTGTTCTCTCCGCCCTACTTCTTGCATCGAGCTTGTTCATAACCAGTAAGAATAACACCTTTTTCTCTAAAATTTATGTTTTTGGGCGTCTGTATCTGGAGTTCATGTTTCATTCATTTTGTGTTGTTTAATTGCGTGAGTTTGTGTTCGTGAGCAGTCGAGAGAACTGAGAGGATGCATATTCTTTTCATTCAATAGCTCTCTGCAGCATGACTTCCATATCAGAGGAAAAAAAATTGTGGTAAGCAGTAAATATAAATCAAAGAAACAGAATTGTAGACATTGTATTGAGCAGGGTAGTCCATGAAATGACCATAGATTAGCTTTGAAGCCCAGTTCCCCAGTTCTCAATAAATGGCCCATAGAAGGAAGCAAACCTTTTTAACCACTCCACTCCATCAACATCCATAACCAAGTATTCCCTCGTTGTTAGAAGTTGATAAGATGTTTGCTGAAATAATGTGGCAACTAGGCAGAATATCCTTGCAACCAATAGAGCCTATATGTGAAACATTATGTGCAATACATAGGAGGCTAGTAGAAATTCGAAGGCGGCCTCTTAAGCAAGTGAAACACGAAGATATATGTCTGTTTTGTTCGATGAAGTACTTGGCGCCCGCCGATAATAATTTCACATCAGTTTCCAGTTGCATTTTGTTTAATGACTTTTATATAGTACACCGTCGTTAAATTCTCTGATTTTGTTGTCTGAATATATATGTTATGACTTTTCGATTTGATGCAACACTCAGGTGAGAAGATGGGGAAATTAACGTCCTCAAGAGATGGGGAAGAAATATTGTTTGGAGCTGTCGCTCTAAAACAGAGGAAACTCTGGACTTATGACTCGGGGAAACTAAGAGAAAAACGACCTGCTCGACCACCGCCGCCAGCTCCTAGAGGGCCCAAAGGGCCGCACCCCTAATAAGCATTCCCTTTAGACTTTAGTTCATGTATTAATTAAAGAACCTCTATTGTGGCGTATATGTTATTTCAGTACCCCAACTCTCTAATAAATGCGGTAGTTAGAAGAAACCCATGACTTTCTTTACATCGTGAAAGCATATGTTCTCCCAGTTCACACTTCCAATTCACTTCAAAGCAATGAAGTCTAATTCCACCAGAAACGTCAAAACGGCCTACGGATGCAATTTCACTTTGAAGCAAGGTCCCGCTAGCTAGAGCTTAAGAGTATATATGTAACTTTAGATTACTTTTTTTGTGCCGTCAATTTCTTAGTCCACAAATTTGCTCGAAAGACCTAAAGTGATCGAGGTGAGAACGCGGGTACCCCAAATTACTGGAATGGAATTCCCATAAATTCCCTTTATTTATTGCTTCAACGTTCCATTTTGGACGATATTCTTGGGAACAACGGCGAGACCGAAAAAGACCGCCCTAAAAACTTTTGAAACGGTTTTCCCTTTTTTTGGGAGCGGAATTTTTCTCCGAAAAAAAAAACCAAAATCGTTGTAGTGACCACATTTATGGTATTAAATGATCATGAAGTAAAGGGCCTGCTTGTGACTAGATCAAAGCTGAAAGAGGAGCCTTACGTTTATATATAATTGGTACACGGCAGGCTTTGATTCTTGATTAGCACAAATAACTGAAACATTATATTTGAAACTTGTTTGACTAAGGTGTACAAGTACTCTTGACAGAATTGGCAGAAACGGCCACACTCTATAATGAAAAAATGGGACTGAGATGGCACCTTTTATTAACTGTCGATGAACACACAAAGGACTAAACAATTGCTTTTCATGGCATCCTTGGCTGATCAGCCTGTTGCTTTCTGTGCTCTGCAAAACTAGCCTGTAAGTTATTGAGCCCCACCGTTTCGTTAGCATATATTTTCATCGTCATAGGTGACGCAAGACCTCTAGCTAGCTTTGACCCAGTAATACTGGAGAAGGACTGCAGATGGTTGGGTTTGAAACTGTGCACAAACAATGAAACAAACATATAGCTGGACATATTTATCAACTATGGGGGTATTCACGAGTCTCTCCGCAAGGCAACATGCGGTTTGAGGTCAAGAGACATGACTTCCTTCTTCTTTGTGTTCTTGTTCTTGCCGTCCTACTTCTTGCCTCGAGCTTGTTTATAACGGGTAAGAATAACAACTTTCTCTCGAATTAAGTTGTTGGACGTTTATATATCTGTATTTGCTTCATTCACTTTTTGTTGTTTGAATATTGCGCGTGTTCGTGAGCAGTCGAGAGCCCAGAGAGGATGCATATTCTTTTCTTTCAAACGCTATCTGCTCATTTCCGTATCAGATGAAATCATGGTGGTAAGCAGTTAATTAATATAAATGGAAGGAAGAGAATCAGAGACAATTAATTATTGAGCAGGGTACTCCATGAAATGGCCACAAATTAACTTTGAAGCCCAGGCCTCAATATAGGCGATCAGATTGACTCCTGAGTGACCATGCGATCAATCCATAGGGCATATAAGGAAGCAAACCTTTTTAACCTGTACACCACTCCTCCAACATCCACTAGCAATCCCCTCGCTGTTAATTTGATATGATGTTTGGTGATTCTGCCTTGCAATATTATTTATGTGCAATATATACGTGGCCACTAGAAATTTGAAGAACGGAAGTGAAACACGCAGATCATGCCTGTTTTGTTTGTTGAAGGACATGGCGGCCGCGGTAAAAATTTCTGTCTGCTTCCAGCTGCATTATGTTGAGGAATTTATATCCCCAGTTGTTAAATTCTTTCTTTATGATTTTTTTTGTCTGAATATATTTTTGTTGTGGCATTTCCCTTTGATCCAACACTCAGATGAGAAGATGAGGAAGATCAGTTCTGCAAGAAATGGGGAAGACTTATTTGGAGCGGTCGATCTGAAACAGAGGAAACTTTGGCCTTATGAGTGGGCGAAACCAAGGGAACGACGAGCTCCTAAACCACCGCCGCCACCTCCTAGCGTGCCCAGTGGGCCAATCCCCTAATAGGCATTCCTTGTACGTCACCTATTAAAGAATCTGTATTGTGGCGTATATGTAACTTTGTAATAAATGTGGTGGTTAGAAGAAACCCACGACTTCAAATTTATAACATCATGAAAGCCTATATATATTCTCCCAGTTCACACATCCAATTCACTTGGAAGCAATGAAGTACAACTCTACCAGTTCACACATCCATTGTTGTAAGTCGCAACAACAGCATATATTGTATCTTTTGTTCTGTTTTGGAATGGATAGCAGGATAGGGCAGAGAAACAACGACAAGCACAGCCCAAAAGAAAAAGCCCAACCAAGCCACAACGTGACCGTTTGGGTTTTGTAGTTTAGGCCATTGCAACCCAAGGAAGCAAAAGACGACAGAAATCTGGCCCTTTCAATGAATTTAAGGAGAAATAAAATATTTAAATATTTAAATATTTTCCACACTCAAAAGACTATACCAACATTGAACATTTTATGACGTTTTGTATTTATGGAATATTGTAACTCTAAAATAGGGATGTATTTTCTTTCTTATTTTTCCTAGATATAATCTCTCTCTGTCTCTGAGAGTTCAAAAACAAAAAAAAAAAAAATTCAAGTAGAAAAGAAAAACAATCCAATTTCCAAAACAGCCCATGCAACTGTAACCAAAGACGAAGCTAGGTCTTAAGTGGATTTTTTAAAAAACTTTGGGAGAAGTCTTACATTTTATGCATTTACCCCTCCCAAGAAGCAATTACGTACCCAAATAATTACGTATTGAGACAAGCATAGGACATATATAGCACTGCTGTACTAAATAGTTTTGTCTCTATTACAAAATATATTCGAAAACATTTGACTTTCAATTATTTCGAGAATTAAGATCCACGTTGAATGCTTTAATTTGTTAGTTATTGGGCCTATATATATTCTGAGTTCATGGCTCTATAAAAATATGACATGATTTATTTTTTTCAATTAACTAAGACCTACTATTTATTACATGCATTAATTAATTCGCTACAAATTTAAATGTGATATTAATGGTTCAAAAATATTTGATTAACTAGATAATTAGCGCTTACATTAAATTTTCTCGGTGCTTTTAAGGATAATTTTTTAATGAGGTGGCCTTAATCGCCGCCTACCCCTCAAGCCGCCCCGGTAGAGAGAATCATGATACGAATCCAATTCCCTATCACATTTCAGACACTAAACGTATAGTCTGCCTCCACATGGCATTGAGTATAACTACTCCTGACCATTTCATTAGGATATATTTTCTACGTTAGAGCTGGTCACGCAAGACTTCTAGCTTTGAGGGCCAGTAATGGAAAAGACTACAGATGGTTGGTTTGGAAACTGCGCAGAAACAAACATATAGCTGCAGCCTGCAAATATTTAAGGGGTTACGATCCCAAGTCTCTTCCACAAAGCATCATGAGGCTTGATCAGGTGAAGAGACATGGCCTTCTTCTTGGTTTTCTTGGTCTTGCCGCCCTACTTCTTGCATCGAGCTTGTTTATAACCGGTAAGAATAGCACCTTTTTCTGCAACATGAGGCCATTTGTGTGTGTTCGTGAGCAGTCGAGAGCACTGGGAGTCTGAGAGGATTCATATATATTCTTATCTTTCAACATGAGCTCTTTGCTTCCTATTGTATTTTGTTTAATGACTTCATATAATACTCAGTCGCTAAATTCTCTAATTTTATTGTCTGAATATATATGTTGTGGCTTTTCGCTTTGATGCAACACTCAGGTGAGAAGATGGAGAAATTAACTTCTGCAAGAAATGGAGAAGAATTGTTTAGAGCCGTCGCTCTAAAACAAAGGAAACTCTGGCCTTATGAGGCGGTGAAACTAGGGCGAAAACGACCACCTCAACACCGACCAGCTCAACGACCACCGCCGGCTCCTAGAGGGTCCAAAGGGCCACACCCCTAATAAGCATTCCATGTAGTTCATGAATTAAAGAACTTCTATTGTGGCGTATATGTTATTTTTGTACCAACTCTGTAAAAAATGTTGGTAGTAAGAAGAAACCCATTACTTTACAAAAATCTGAGTATCCTCATCTTATGGGAGGATATACAAGGGTCAGGACTGTCAAAATGCTATCAATCACGAGCAGTAGTGGCGGAGGGAAGGGGTGGCCCAATGCAAAATGTTGAATTTTTTTTTTTTTTTTTTAACTAATATGTCTCCTGATGCTTAAGAATATATGAATATATGAATACGTGTTGTTAACTAATATGTCTCCTGGTACTTAAGAATATATGAATACATGCTAGTCCCCCTTAAAGCCTAATGGATTGATTTGCGATCAAAGTGATTGATTTCCTTGAAATAGAATCTCATTTTGATGTTAACTCTCTCTGATTTAAGTTTATATACACAAAATATATGAATACGTGTTGGTTTTAGATTAAGATCTCTGGTGCTTCTAAGATCTTGATGTTGCTTTTTGTTATGATGTTATTTGTAGACTGAAAAGTATGCTTGAGGTAATTGAAATTTTTAAGGGGGCATGTTCAATTTTTTGATATTCTATTGGATCCATACTCTGTACCATCTTGGAGGTCAAATGTTTGAACATGTCCTTTTTTTTTATTCACTTGTTAAACTAAAAGTAAAGATGAGCTTGAGTGCTCTTCCTTCCAATAACAAGAGAGGGGGCAAGTTGCAGAGGCTTATCAGCTCTGCTCTAAGATTTGTACTTAGTTAACATTAATAGTACAAACTAATTGTTTTATCTTTTCAGATAACTTTGCCTACCAACATAAAGCACCATTATTACCCAAAAACATATAGCGCCATTATCATTGTGCCTTAACCACAATTCAGTTGGGTTGGCTGACCAAATAAACTATCTGTCATGTGGGATGCCATGGTGTATTTTCAGAGCAGCTTCCTCATTATTTGTAATACCAAATGAATTTAATTTTAATCCTTAATTTTCAATATTTTAAGTCTAAGATATTTTTTTGCATTACGCAGTAAATTTTTTTTTTTATGTTGTTTTTTCTTAAGAGTTGACCCATTTTCAAATTCATTCTTAGCTCCGCCACTTATCACGAGGACTTGCATGCAGCAACACACGAGAGGGGTTTTGGCTTTCCAAGTCGAAAAGACAATGGAACTTAGCTTAGCTTCCATGGTAACTGCTAATTAAGCAACGTCATCATGGGAAAGTTCAATAATATTCAAAAGCAGCGCCTTGGAATTTGCTTAAAAAAAAAAAAGCAGCGCCTTGGAATTTAATAAAACAAGTGCATAATGGAAGACAATATAACTAGCTATAGGATCTCATTGGAAATTAAAACAAAACAAAGACATCCTACTTCTCTCTGTATTCTAAGTGACAAAAGAAAGATAGTTGTACGACCGACATAACTGACGTAGTAATTGCTTCTTGATGGAAATGGTCCTAGTATACATAACAGGAAAGAGTTTCCTTTGACTTATATCTTCATCTCAAATAATTTCTTTAAATATAATAAATAGAAACAAAAATTCACTTAAATTATCTCTCTCTTTACTTTTTCACAAACTCAAATAAAATTTTATTTATTTACTATTTTCTCTCAAAATTCAAAAACACTTTAATCTACCAAAATTTTAACAACATTCCCAAAATTTCCAGAATATTTTGGTTTAGAAACATGGACTAAATTTCGCGTTTCATTTTAGTCGTTTTGACTGATCAGGCTATGTCATGTGTCCAATTGATACCACACCACATGCCACAAACCAAGAAGCACATGTAGTAGGATAATAATTAAAATTGATAGTGTTTAAATCACCATTTGTATGATTTTTCCTAGTGGATTTCGGGTGGTGCTAATAATCCGGAGTGATTTTTCTTTTTGAATGGTGCTTCAAAAGTTTTCGATTTCGTCAACAAAATTTCATCTCTTTTTTGGAGTTTGATTTATTTTTCTGCATATTATTTTGTTGATTGAATTGGTATTTGTTCGGATCAGACTCGATAGATTTTGAATGTGTTGAGAAACTATTGCATAGAGTTTTAATTTAGGGTAAACATCCATTGTCAATTGGGTCTAAGCTGTTAATTAATTTTTCAGTATTTTAAGTGACAAACGAGAAATTTCTAAAACTTGGGGTCTGGTTATGCTGCCGGCATTGCTTACTTAGCAATTTCTTCTTGTTGGAACTGGTCCGAGCTAGCATTGATTTCGTGCACATAACAGGAAAGAATTTCGTGGGTTTGGTGGCATGTGTTTCTGGCCTTGACTTATATCTTCCTAGCAGCCTGGTCTTAATTGTCAAGTATGTGTGCGGTAGACAGTTCCACATGGAACATTGATAACTACTGCAAGACCTCTAGGTTTGACCCAGTAACGGAAAAAGACTACAGCTGGTTAGTTTTGAAATTGCCCATAAACAAACATAGCTGCTGCCTGGTACATATTTTTGGGGTTACCCCCGCGTCTCTTCCACAAGGCAACATGATGCTTGAGTTCAAGAGACAAGGCCTTCTTCTTGGTCTTCTTGTTCTCTCCGCCCTAGTTCTTGCATCGAGCTTGTTTGTAACTGGTAAGAATAGCACATTTTTCTCGAAAATTTATGTTTTTGGACGTCTATATCTGGAGTCGCTTCATTCATTTTGTGTTGTTTAATTGCGTGAGTGTGTGTTCGTGAGCAGTCGAGAGAACTGAGAGGATACATATTCTTTTCATTCAATAGCTCTCTGCATGCACGACTTCCATATCAGATGAAAAAAATTGTGGTAAGCAGTATATATAAATCGAAGAAACAGGACATTTTATTGAGCAGGGTACCCCATGAAATGGCCATAAATTAGCTTTGAAGCCCAGTTCCCCAGTTCCCAATAAATGGCCCATAGAAGGAAGCAAACCTTTTCAACCACTCCACTCCATCAAATTCAAACATCCATAGCCAATTATTCCCTCGTTGTTATAAGTTGATAAGATGTTTGCTGAAAATGTGGCAACTAGGCAGAATATCCTTGCAACCAATAGAGCCTATACGTGAAACATTATGTGCAATACATAGGACTTAGGAGGCTAGTAGAAATTTGAAGCGGCCTCTTAATCAAGTGAAACACGAAGATGCCTCTTTTGTTCGATGAAGACTTGGCACCCGCCGGTAATAATTTCATTTCCAGTTGCATTTTGGTTAATGACTCTATATAGTACCAATCGCTAAATTCTTTGATTTTGTTGTCTGAATATATATGTTGTGGCTTTTCACTTTGAAGCGACACACAGGTGAGAAGATGGGAAAATTAAGTTCTGCAAGAGATGGGAGAAAAATGTTTGGAGCTATCGCTCTAAAACAGAGAAAACTCAGGACTTACGACTTGGTGGGACTAAATGATCCACGACCTCCTAAACTACCACTGCCAGCTCCTACCGTGCCCAAAGGCCCAATCCCCTAATAGGTATTCCCTGTACTTCATATATTAAAGAATCTGTATTGTGGCATATATGTCATTTCAGTACTAAAACTTTGTAATAAATGTGATGGTTAGAAGAAACCCACGACTTCTTTATAATATCACGAAAGCCTATATTTTCTTCTAGTTCACACATCCAATTCACTTGGTAGCACTGAATTTCAACTCTACAAGTAACGCCAAGGGCCTATGGATGCAATTCATTTCGAAGCAAGGTTCTGTTTTGAGTGTATGACAGGCCGAAACTCTATGGTTCGTATTAAACAACTTTCATTGATTTCACGGCTTATATTTTGTTGCTCACGATTCTGGGCTTATGAGCTTATGGGTTAGATTCATTTTATTGGGACGTCAATTTCTTAATCAACAAGTATGCTCAAAAAAACCTAAAGAGAGATGAGAACGTGGCCGTACCGCATTTTGATAATGCTTAAAGGCCAAATAGAAAGTCTATGTCTGTTTTAGGAAAAATAAAATAAAAATCAATGGCTGGAAAGAATCAAGGCTCAAAAGAGACCGGAACTAACGAATCAACAGTCGGTCATTTGGTTAGTTTAGTTGGCCAGGTCACCCACCTCGATCGGTTTCTCATTAACTCATTGGATTCAACAGACCTCAAAAAGCTTTTTTGTTTTTAATTTCTGAAGAATTGATATCCATGTGCCTCATCAAGTAAAATCTACCTTCGATCATTTGAAACTTGCGTGAGTGGAAGACCCGAATCTGTGTATTAATATTTTGGGCAGCGAGACAAGGCGTAGCCTTATAGTTGGGAACATCTCGCAAAAAGGCCAAGCTCTGGTGAAATAAAAGTACAGATGTGTGAGCAAAGAAGGGGGAAAGAAAAGAAAGGAAGGAAGAAAAGAGAAGGAGAAGAAAAGAGAGGGAGCCAGGAGGGGGGGTGAAGAAAAGAAATCGGAGACAAAAGATAAATCATGGCTCTCAATGCAATTATTACGTGCAAAACAATGGTGGATAAAGATGGTTGGTTTGAAGAGATCTCCCTCTAAGTCGGTATTTCAAAACGGCCGAGCTAGCCTTCCACGATAATTTTGAAAGTAAGCCAGATCATATTCTTCTAATAATTCTAATGGAATTTTTATTGGTCTATTACAAGAGTCTTTACAAAACAAAGCCATTACACCTTATGAACCAACAAAAAGCTTACATTCCTAGGTAACTACAACACACTAATTCGAAGTAATTACAACACGCTGATTTTTATTTTTGAAATTGAGACTAGTGATTTGTAGCAAAAGATGTGACAATTCTATTCTTAAACATTAATTGCATTGTTTGCTGGACCCTTTCTTGAGTTACAACAGCATTTACACAACTTCACCATCCAAGAGATCAGGCGAACTGCGTGCATCAGAATGACCACCCAAAATCCCCATATGAAAGATATCAATTGGAGAATCAGCATTATATGGACCGTGCAAAATCGTTGCGGCAGTTGCCATGCACATTATTGCAAGAGACATAGCTGCAGTAAAAACCCAGACGAAAAGCTTGTCTTTAAGAGGAAATCCACCAATGACCATAAGTAGCACACTAAGGGGATGCAAAGAACGAGGTTGTGTTGAAAAATAAGAACAGGTGGTAATCTTCTTCTTGGGTATAAGAAATAATTGATGTTCCTGCCTCACATATCTCAGTTTGACAAGAGGGATCACCAGTTCCGTTCGTTTGTTGCTGCCATACACCTCCTGGTGGGACGATTCTAGCTTGGAAAGTCATGGTTGCAATCACAGTGGCCACTAGCATCAATGCGCCACGTGTCTCTTCCATCCAAGTGAAAGTTTGTTTGCGGAAAATTAACTTACAAATTCTTGTTTTAGATCTCGAGAATTCTTCGATAATCTTCAGGTTCTTGTCGAACTCACAATCCTGAGATTCCACAATAGCAGCTCAAGTGTTCTGCCTCCTTCCTCTCCACGCTCACAACTATCTTAGGGTTTTCTTTGAGTCTTGATGGCCAACTCTTAGACTAACAATTAGTCCATTTAATTCTATTATATTAGACTATCTCATAGCCATCCTTATATATGAAAACCCTAGCTGTGATATGCGTGGGATCGTTAGGGATCTCAAATCTCGGCCGTAGGATTACATGGAAAAACTCTTTTTCCATTAACTCCCTTATATTCTTTTATTCCGAATTTTGGGCTTCTACTAATTGTAATCAAGTCCATCAATATATTACAATTCACCCCCGAGAATTTTGAGATTGATTTGTGAAATCCCTTTTGCCAACAATATTAACTTATTTATCCTTCCACCATTCTATATTCCACATGAGCCAATAGGATCAGAATAATATCACCGATTAAATCCCTAACTCATATAATTCTTAATTCCAATCTGTAATTTGTTGAACTCCCAAATTGTTTCCAAAACAATTTATTAATTACACTGGCCAGTGATTTTCCAGAGTTCAACCCCATACAGATTTAATGAATATACTATCTCGTTAAGAGACTGGTGGATTCCTTATTAAGCATCTATACAAAACTATTTACTATATACAAGACCCAACTTTGTCTGGAATATTTGACCTATAAAGATCATCACCAAATGACTCGGTTAGAGCACAAGTATACAACAAACAATTCCATATAAACCTCTCAGGTCTAAGGATACCATAAGTCGATTGTGTCGAATATCATTCTCACCATCGGTGATCACTTCTAGAAGATATTCATATTAGATCCGTTCAATGCATGTACTCTTACAATGCATCCACTCGTTTGCTTAAGGTCACCACCTCAATGACAGAGTCCATTATCCTATTTAATAGAGGCACAACGAGTGTAGACCTATATACATAAATATGTACCTTGGTCTAGAACAAAACGTCAAGTAAACAAGGAACCGAAAAGTCATACTCTCCGCCTTTGATTCATTAATCATTGGCATGACTTCTCTACAATGTCACTTAACAATAAAACTGTGTGACATCTTATGCCACAACACAATACCCATAAATAAATAAACATATGTGATAAAACAAAATAAATAATTATCATATAATCATCTTTAAATAAAACTGGTTTTTAGGGCATACTTCTAACAATCTCCCACTTGCACTTAAAACCAGTTATACATATACTTGACTCTCATTGACTCTAAATGTTTCTCAAACACCTTCTGCGTCAATGTCTTTATGAACGGGTTTGCAATGTTCTCAGTTGATGCTATCTTGTTCATAACCACATCACCCCGGTTCATTATATCACGTATAAGATGAAGCCTTCTTTCTATGTATTTGCAAATCCTCACCTCCAAACACCAACATGTAGTGTTTGGTTCCTTTTTAAATACTTGAGGATATGCTTAACTGCTGTTTAGTGTTCAGGACCTGGATTTGATCGATATCTACTCACAATACTAACAACATGACTAATATCTGGCCTTGTATAAAGCATTGCATACATGAGGCTCCCTACAGCCAAAGCATAAGGACATGACCTCATCTTATCTCTCTCTTCTTGTGTCTCAGGAGACATCCTTTTGGAGAGATGAATATTATGCCTAAAAGGTAAGAACCTTTCTTGGCATCCTGCATACTAAACCTTGCCAGTATTTGTCAATATAGTGGACTTGTGAAAGTCTAAAAGCCTCTTTTCTCGTCTCTAAACAATTTGATTCCAAGAACATAGGACGCTTTCCCAAAGTCTTTTTATTGAAAAACGGTTCGCCAACCATGTTTTCACGAATGACATCGCCCCGACGTCATTCCCTATAAGTAGAATATCATCAACATACAAAATCAAAACTATCATTGAACTCCCACTAATCTCCTTGTATATACAAGACTCATCCATGTTTTATGAAAAACCAAACTCTTTGATCTTTTCATCAAAACGCATGTTCCAACAACGCGATGCATGGACTTATTCAGTTTGCACACTTTTGCCTCATTATCTGGAGATTGGAAACCCTCAGGTTGTTCCATATAAATCTCCTCGTGGATGTACCCATTCAGAAATGCGGTTTTAACATCCATCTACCATATCTCATAATCATAATGAGTTGCAATAGATAACAGAATTCTGATGGACTTCATCATAGCCACTGGTGAAAAAGTTTCCTCATAGTCAATACCATGTTTTTGAGTATAACCCTTCGCTACCATTCTGGCTTTGAAGGTCTCTACCTATCCAGTGGGTCCTCCTCTTTCTTTTTGAACACCCATTTACAACCTATAGGCTTGATGCCTTTTGGTTGATCAACAAATGTCCAACCTCATTGGAGTACATGGAGTCCATCTCAGACTCCATTGCCACTTTCCAGTGTGCTGCATCCTTGTCACATATAGCCTCTTGGTAATTGTATGGATCATCATCCAACCCCATCGATTCTATTTGATAAATCTCATTTAGCAATGATAATCTCACTAGAGGTCTAATTACCCTTGTACTACGTCAAGGCTCCTGAGTTCTGAACTTTTCAGACTCATTAGTAGGTTCAGTAATATTCCTTTCATTGATCTCATCTGCCTGAGTTACTGGCTCAGCAACTGTTCTCCAAGAACAATCTTGCTTCTACCTGTACTAAGGCAATACTCTTCTTCAAGAAAAGTTGTGTTCTTGCTGATAATTACCTTTTTATCACATGGATCATAAAATGATATCCAGTGGCCATTTTTGGGTAACCCATATTTTATAGTCCTTGATTCCAACTTTCCACATTAAACACTTTAACGTGAGCTGGACATCCACATACTCTCAAATGATTAATACTAGACCAAGGGACCAGTTTAATTCATAAGGAGTTTTTGGAACTGACTTAGTGGGTATCATGTTTAAGATATAAACAGCTGCCTCCAAGGCGTAACCCTAAAAATATATAGGTAATTCAGATATGCTCATCATTGATCGAACCATATCCAATAAGGTTCGATTTCTTCTTTTTGCAACACCATTGTGTTGTGGTGTAGCATGGGGAGTCATCTGAGATATGATGCCTTTATCTCGTAGATATGTCTGAAATTCACCAGAGATGTATTCATCTCCTCTGTCAGACTTGAGTATCTTGATACTCCTTTCCAATTGGTTTTCTACTTCCATCTGAAATTCTTTGAACTTTTCAAAGGTTTCAGATTTTTGTTTCATCAGGTATAGATAACCATACCTGGAATAATCATTGTAAAAGTAATGAAGTAAAAAAAACTCTTTGGCTATGTGGTTAAAGGACCACATACATCAGTGTGTACCAACTCCAATAACTATAGCTCTTATCATTTTTCCCTTAAAAGGGTTCTTGGTCATTTTACTTCCAAAAGGTTCACATATAGGGTAGGGTTGACCTTTGAGAAGCTTACGGGGGAAAACGACCACATGTACCAACTCCAATAGACTAGTAGCTCTTATCATTTTTCCCTTAAAAGGGTTCTTGGTCATTTTACCTTCCAACCAAGGTTCACATATAGGGTAGGGTTCGACCACGAGAATCGCTGGGTCCACGAGAATCGCTGGAAGAACGAGAAGAAAGTATTTTGCTTGCATTGTTGCCATATTATCTGCCCCCTGCCTCCCTGGGAACTGCTCTCACCCTCTTCTCGAAGTCCAGTTATGTAGAGGGTATTCCAAATCTATCACGATTCTTTCGAATTTCTCGAAAAACCTCTCTGGCAAAAGTGGATTTTGACTTGCACATACTTTAGCGTGGTTTTTCCCATACATATTTTGTTGGAAATGCACCGATGGGTCATATGGTTATACGACGACAGAAAATAAGCCGGATGGTCCCTCTTTTCAGGTACAGTTTCTAGATTATAGTCTATAGACAGCTTTCGTGCTTGCCAATTTTATGTCATTGTGTTTGAAATTCTCGTAGTTATTGAATGTCATTCAGGGGAAAAAAAATTGTAGGTTATACATTATTGATATTAATTGTACCTGTTTATCCTTGAACCCACCCTTATTTTTTCCTCTGCAGTTCTTCTTCAAGTCTCAAGTGATTGCAACCAACAAGTTCAAAATTGGGAAGTGTGAGGATTTTGTTTGGGTGACCAAGGATGAATTGTTGGAGTTTTTTCTCGAGCAAGCTGAATTTCTTAACAAGATGGTAATCAGCTGATGCAGCGATCCTATTTAACTTTCAATCCACACAGGTTGTTTTTTTGACGATATCGGTGATTAAAACATCTATTTTGGAATTAAATTATTCCCTCTTTATTCCAGAATGTGGATCCTTCTTTATTCCCTTGGGAGTTGATGGTCAATGCTTCAATTATGGTGGGGGATGATGAGGTAATGTTACTCAATAGATGTTTTCAATGATGCTTTTTGATAATTGTCGAAGTGTTTTTGCTTTAAATGAATTCATTTTTTATTGAACAGTTGACCTCTTGTTATGTTAGTTGACACACCAAGGCATGTTAACTATTGAACAGGTTAACAATGATCCTCAGATTCTCTTAAGGACAGCACACGCTGCGACTTTCTCCACAGGTTCAGCTACTGTGTAAGTTACCCTTTGTTTGAGACCTCCCTAGAGTTGTCCAGGGCAACAAGAGAGTGCACATTCTCACTTCAAAAACTTAGATTCCCTCTTCTCTAAGTAGGATTGTTGCCATGCTGGAGAGGAATGGGATTCTCAAGATTGCCAATGTTGGGGATTGTGGAGTAAAGGTTATCCGTGAAGGTAATGCCCAATAATTTAGCTTTCTCCAAGTTGTGAGCTTTTAAGATCTCTTTCTGGATTTTCTTTTGAACTGGTTTGTTTTTCAAAATAGTAACATGGTTTGGTCACTTAACTTACAGGTCAAATATTTTTTTCCACATCTCCGCAAGAACATTATTTTGACTGTCCCTATCAGCTGAGCTCAGAGATGGTTGGCCAGTATTGGCCTTCTTGAAATTTATGTGGTTTCAAAGACCTTGTATAAGTCTCATTTGTGCAATTGTGTATCCATTTGTTCCTACTGTTTTTTTTCTTTTTTTCCGAGCATCTATAAGTGTTTCAAATGTTATTTTGATGCCATTATTTCATTAGCTGTAGAATCCCAAGTATTTGCAATTTAGCTCCAATTTATCCTAATCCAAATTAATTGTGTTTGACAGCTTGTTTTGCATTATTGGACCACAAGGTTGTGCTGTTGGTGTCTGAGGACAGAAGACTTTTCTTACTTCGAATCATCCTACAGTTGTAGTTCTTTAGGGTGATTTTTTCATGTGAATTTTCTTTTGTATAATTTTGTTTCTTCTCTCTAGAATAATGTAATGGGATCAATCTCATTTAAATTCCATGAATTTTGAAGTCTTTAAGTTTAATGAATTTGTTTCTTCTTAAATCTTATGAATTTTGAATTCATTAGCAAAAATTCAGAGTTGCCTAAGTTTCTTTTGCAACCGAAAGATTTGGACATTTGAGATTGTCAGAGACCACAAGCGAAAGTTCTCTCCCATGTTGTATGCAATTTAAAGGTACTCAGGAGTCACGAGATAGGTCTTGTTAGGTTCAATTTAAAATTTTAAACATAAAGTGCGATATCAAAACTAGTATTGGCAAACCTTTTGACAAATCAATTCCAACTTGCAGAGCACGTTTGTGTTACATGAAGATGTTTGGGGAGAAAGTAAATAAGGGCCATGAGTCCAAAACACGTCTGTGTTACATGAAAATGTCTGGGGAGAAGGTAAATAAGGGCCATGAGTCGAAAACACTCCTGTAAGCAAAAACTTCCAAGCTAGCAAGCTAACAAAAACTTCAAAGCACTACAGAAAATTCCTCCAAACTTCCAAACTACAGCAAATTCCTCCAAACTTCCAAATTAACAAAAACTTCCAAACTACAGCAAATTCCTCCAAACTTCGAAATTAACAAACACTTCCAAGCTACAGAAAATTCCTCCAAACTTCCAAACTAGTAAATACTTCTAAACTTGTAATCTGCTCCTAGAGATTTTTGATGCTCCTATATCGTCCACATTGCGAATGCTCCTCATCATCGCTTGATACCTGCGAAGGAATAGAAAAAAAAAAAGTTACGACCATGGTAATGTAAAATAAAATCTAAGCATAAAGTCTCACAATGTACCTCTGGATCATCATCTAACTGCAAGTAGCGAGCTACTGGTTGGGACTCTGTGGTAGCGCTACTCTTGTGACCACCTCGTGACTTTTTTCTTTTTTCAAGTGCACTCTTCAACCGCTTGTTTCCTCTATGTTTGGGCTCCCGTATCTTGAACCCCTTTGCAACCATTGCTAGAGCTTCATTTGCTCTTGTAGCATCATCTGCTTCGTCAATCTCACCCATCTTTGTGGTACACGGCAATTGAGCAAGATCATTAGATAGTGTAGTGTGGTGACGCTGGAAGACCTCCTATGATTTTGGGTCATTCCTATATTTCCAAATAGTGCAAACATAGAGGTTCATATTTCTTCGTCAGTTGGTTTTTATCTCCAAATCTGGATCAGCCCCTATGTTTGATGCGGATTCCTGTGCAACTGTCAACTTTTCCTTTCTTATCCATCGCCTTAGAATATACTCACCCGGGATACAGAAGCGAACCCTCCCCTGTTTCAATAGCCATATGATGTGGCAACAAATGACACCAACAAAATTGAAGTATTTGCAGCTATATTGGTGAAACCCATTAGTAGTGGTGATCTCATGTTGTTTCACCATTGCACAGTTATGAGTTGGCTCGGGGCTGCACATATGTACCTCAACTTCTTCAGATCCATTAGTTTCCCTCCGACAATCAAGTGTAATGCAATGAGCCATATCCGCCTGCTCCAAAAAAAGATTGAAAACACTTGGGGTGCATACTTTTGACGCATGAATACAAAGTTGGTCATTGGTCCGTAGAAGAGGAAATTTGTCTAGCATCTCAAAATTTGATCTAAGCTCTTTGTAACGCATGTCATTGATTGCATGTTGAAAGTGTTGGAGAAATCAAGCCACATTCATTACTGTCTTCAAATACCTACGTAAGGTTGCATTAAAACTTTCACTCAACTGCGTAGTCCACTTACCCGAGTAGAAAATACTTCGTACATGTGTCGGGGCCCACTTCTCGCTCTTCTCATATATCTTTCGTAACCACTCATTGCCTTGGGGGTCATGGTCTTCAATCATCTTTGACCAGGCAAGATCAAAATCATCTACATCACAATCGAAAAGAAGCTTATCCCAATCTTTTTTGAAGTCCTTGTTACCAAACAATGGACCAAGATTCTTCAATGCATTTTGGTTAATATGCCATACGCAAAGAAGATGGTGTGTGTCTGGCAAGGCAGTAGAATTGCAGCAAGCTTGCCAGCATCTTGGTCAGTAAAAAGAGATATGGGTGCCTTACCTTCCATACACTCAACGAAGCTCTCAAATAACCACTTGAAGGTTTCAGTTGTCTCATCATACAACAAGCATGCCCCGAACACTACCTGCTCCCTGTGATGATTCACTCCCAAAAATGCCCCTAATGGCCTATGCTCATGGTTTGTCCTGTATGTAGTATCAAATGACACAAAGTCCCTAAAAAAGTGCGTAGTCATTCTGCATGTCGTGGTCGGACTAAAATACATTAGTTATGTGCTCATCCTCATCCAACATAGCTTTGAAAAAGAATTGAGAATTCTTCCGTAGCTGATCACCGAACCAATTAATAAGTACACCAGCTACTCCACCCTCCATGGTTTTACTTCTTTTTCTACTCAAATAGTTTTTCAAGTCCATTTGAGTGAAACCCAAGTGCTTTCTATCCCCAACCTAGGCTACCATCAAATCATGTGCTAGCTTCGGGCATATGCTTGCTCTGTCTGCATTGTCGCACTCAAGATGTTGCAATTCTTTGATTCTTCTATGTGACCGAAGCAAGTGGGCTTTTGATGGTGTAGTCAATTCGTGGTTGTGTTGCGCACACCAATCAAATGTGTAATACTTCCTACTCGGTTGCTGTTGAATGGTGAAACTTGCAAGACACTCACATGTAATATTTCATCATTCCTTCTTTAAATGCACCCTCAATTCGTTCTCTTTTCTCAATCCTTGTTTAGTGCACACAAATGTTTTGATTGTATAATACCCTTTTTCTTTATTCTTGAACTCACTCTGCTGACGAATGCTAAATTCAATGCTAATTGCATAACAGTTGTACCAATCATCTTTAAACTCTAAGGACCAAATATTTATAATACTTGCGTTGTCTGCTTGAACCATTTCATCTGCATGATCCAACCATACAAATGAGACATATAGAAATCTATCTAATGATGTCAACAAAGAAGGCAAAGAAATTGACTAACCTTCTAGATTTTAAAGACCCCCGCCTATTTATATTTAGGTTAATACTCTGTAGTTCTGTCATTTATCAACCTGTTTAAATTCAATAGCCATAGTTAGTAAAATGCACAAATATCACTACAACACTTATGAAAATGCAAATGGCATCATTCCTTCAATTTGACTCCAAAATTGTATGAAACATGCTTCATAAGTGAACACATTTGATAGCCCTGGTTCAAAACAAGTATGAGACCATTCATACAGACAACCGAGGACTGTAACACCATCCTAATGACCTAAGCACACACTAACAACCAACACAGAAAACGCCAAGCAATATAAAATTCAAAAATTGCTTGCTAGTCTAACTTACCAGTTCCAGTTCCATATGAAACATCTAATATGTTCAAATGAAAAGAGAGCAATGTTTAAACGAAATGAAAAGATAACATCTTTTAAACGGGTATTTAAAATACAAATGATAATTCCTCCAAATTTAAAGTCTCAACATAAAAACTAAACTTAATAAAACCTAATAAATGCAGAAAAAAATTATACAAATGCAAAAGAGAAACTTTTAAACTGATCCAACCTACTAAATGCACAAAAACAAAATATATACAAATATAGAAAAGAGCAACACTGGTCCAAACTAATAAATGCCCGAAAAAACATATACAAATGCAAAAAGAGCAAGACAGATCCAAACTAATAAATGCAGAAAAAAATATACAACGGAAGAAAAGATTAACAACGCGTTTAAATTGATCCTACCTAATAAATGCAGAAAATGGAGGAGAAAATTTTTAAACTGGTCTCCTACGCAACAGAGGTGAAATGGTCTCCTGCGCAATGTCACAGAGGTGGGGAGAAATTTTTTTGTTTCGCTCCTCCTGCAAACTGGGGTGAAATGGAGGAGAAAATTTTTTGTTTAAAGGAGAGACGTGTTGGGGAAGAAATGGGGCGTGAGGCTTAGAACTGGGAAAAAAAAGAAATGGCTTGGCTTAGCCATATTCAAACTAAGCCGAGCCAAGCTTGGTTGAACCTAATTAAATGAGGTGTCAAGATTAGAACGGTTGGATGACATTTACCCAATTCTGACCGCTTCTTATCACTTCTTAGAAGAAGCTATCTTAGAAGGGAATCTTTTCCCTTTGGAGCTGTTGCTCTAAAACAATGGAAACTCTGGACTTATGACTCGAGGAAACTAAAGACAAGACGAGCTCCTTTACCACCGTCGTCACCTCCTAGTGGACCCAAAAGGCCACGCCCCTAGTAGGCATTCCATGTACTTCCTCTATTAAACTTAAAAAACCTCTGTTGTGGCGTATATGTTATTTCAGTACCAACTCTCTAATAAATGCAGTGGTTAGAAGAAACCCATGACTTTCTTTACATCGTGAAAGCATAAGTTCTCTCAATTCACTTCAAAGAGCAATGAAGTTTGAACAATCTCTTTTAGACCCTATACTGACCCTAATGAACTTAGAGGGAGGTAAATAGGTTTATAAAAATCTGCACAACTCAAAATCTCAAACAATGAGTTTTAATGGCAATATTCAACCCTAATAAGCAATCTGATCTATATAGCCTTGATTAAAATCAATACCTATATAACACAATATATTTAGATGAGTTCACATGATCTTAGAAAATCTCAGATGTAATATATTCAATGTAATTCTCAAAACACAATTCAAAACAATATGTTGTCAAATACTCTATAACGTTCCAGTACTGAACTATTTTAAACTCTGAATGATATACAAACAGATTTGACAGCAAGTATATCAACAAGATATTTTCTATCTTTAATTAACCTTACCCAGATATACCTTTTGCCTTGAATCTTTTTGCAACAAGATTAACAATCCACCAAGATTAAGAATCTTTAATCACTTAAACAAGAACGATTAACAAATAACAAGATAGATAGAAAACGACAACAACAACTCAAATTCAATCACGATTGACATAAGGGATTGTTGATGGAGAGAAACTTCTAAGTAAAACATCTACAAGGAAGAAAAACTCTTCGGGACCTAGTCCAGCAAACGAATCACTAGAAACTCAATCTCGGTTACACGATTATCTATAAATTCAGCAACCCTTTGCTAATCTAATATCTAATCGTAACCTTACTCAAACGCCCAACGTTTGAAATTGCAACTTGCAAGGGAGAGGAACTCCTATCCCAGTCGGTTTCTTGATTCTTCACAACGGAGCAACCTTCCTACTTGAACTCAAGTGGCCGTGCCTTCAACAATGCTGGAACTCCAGCACCTTTCAAACTTCAGCAACTCCAAAGCTCTCTTGTTCAATCTAGGGATTGAAATTTTGTGATCAAACTGAGAGGATGAACAAAGATCTGATCTACACGTTTAGATTACCAATCACTCTCAACAGTAACAAAAATAAAGGGTACAAGATTTAGAATGGTTTCTTGGAGGCTTTCTTGAATCTTTGCAAAATCTTTGATAAAGTGCTTTAGGTTATTTGTAAAATATTCAAAGAGGCTTTTATATGATAAAGAGGGGTTTTTAGAAGCCAAGGGACGCTGAAAATAATAAATGGGCGCACTTCCATTAAAAACAGAATTTTGTTACAGCTTTGCCCAGTAGACTACTTCGAACTCCTCTTAAACTCTGCATAGCCTTCACATAGCTAACGACCAACCTAATTCTTCACCACTTAAATCTCAAGAACGTTATATATTCACTTGTCACGAACCATGCCAAAAAATGCACAAAGTTGTCGCTAAAGCCCTTTAGTCGCGACTTTCGGTCGTCAAGCCTTGGTCGAGGTTGCCGCATGCAGAGAGCACAACCGCGACGATCGTGCTTTTCCATCAACCAAAGTGATGTTGCGTTGACCTTGAATGGCATCGGAAGAAGGGTTGACCAGTCGTTGGAGAAGGGTCCTTCATTTTGCACGGATCGTCGCTGTTGCTCCGTAGCCTACGACATTGAAGTCGCCAAGGATTGTTCACCTTTCACCGACGATGTGCAGTGCGTGAAGGATTCCTCATCCTTCAACGACGATGGTCAATGCGTGAAGGATTCCTCATCCTTCAACGACGATATGTAGTGCGCCAAGAACACTTGCGTCGCTTGTCAATTTGCTTTGCCTTCGTATTTTTTTTGGGTGCTTTGTTTATCAAAATGCTCTTTTTAATTTTTTTTGGGTAATTATTTTCAAGGCTCTGTTCTCATGCCAAAAAGCTGTTGACTTATGAAAGCAAAATGAGACGAAGACAATGTATAAATCCATGAACTGTAAACATAGTTTTTACATCCATGGTGAGCAATCAAAAACTATTCTCAGGCACATGCCTCACAACAACAAAAAAGCAAAGTTCTGTATACAAAAACTCGACGAAAGCAATGTCCTTCGTCACTTATTGTCCCTTTGCGCCAGCAGAAACTGCCACAGCTTTGCGACCTGCTTTTGAAGCTTCTAAACTATAGTTCCTTTTGCCTTTTCCAAGACCCTATTTCTTAATAGATGTTGCTGTCCACATAAAGGAGAAGCTTCATTACATATATAGAGGCTAACATTCATGGGAACCAATCTAAACACACAGAAAATGGTAAGCGAAAATATAGGTTTGCTAAATTCCTTACCCGTTTCTTGAAGCTTTAGTAGCATGCTGTTCTGGGGTTATATAGGATCTTTGGCAGACAACACTGGCGATATGGTTTGAGGTTGGACAGGAAACTGCAAAGCACGAATGCGCCCTGAATTTCTGAGTTCTTGGCTAGCAATCTGTTGTCCCCGTTTGCGTGAAGTGCCTACGACCATGATTGTTGGAATGGAAAGGATCGAGTCATTGAGAGAGAAATGAGTGAGATTATGTGTTAGAAAAAGTATACAGAGTGCTTTCAGAATAAAATGGTGGGAAATAAGCAATATTCAAAATTTAGTGGAATCTTACGCGCCTACACATGTCTTCCCTTCAAATATTTGATTATAATGGTTATTTATTGGTAAGAAATAAGCAGCCATTGCTTATACGTCATCAATTGTATATTGCTCGTTTTTTTTTCAAAGCCAATTTTTTGTTTCTAAGCTTCAAAGCCAATGGTATAATTCATAAGTGTAATTGCTACACTCTAATCGATCCCTTGTTTGATGCATACCTCGAAAATACAATTTTTCCTGTGATTGTTGCTAAATCTTAACGCACTATATGTAAACCGTGGTAGCGCAACTATGTTCATTTGATTCAAAGTTATCCATGTAAATGGCACACATCATGTTCTATTGAATGCCTTTGTTGGGCTAAATTGCAAAATATAACCATCAAAAGCCTTCTTATTGTATGGATGGTCACTCTAGTTTGCTATTGTTTAGAATTGGTTTATTTGTGGTTATATGTAATTTTTGTATATCTTCAAGGAACAACATTCAAGGCTTAGAAAAAAAAAAAAGTGGACGGGGAAAGGAACAGCCTTCAAGGACTCTGTTATATCTTTCTCTTTCCATTTTTTAATGTCCGATCAGGGTCAGATAAGTCCCAAGAGAAATTGTCATCCACAATCTCTATCGCATTATCAGAGCTACCTCGAGGAAGCTTCTCTATAACATCAAATGCAAGTCATCAAGAAAAAGGAAGGATGCAATGCAATTCAATCAAGGGATACTTTAGTTTTAGCTATCATGGAGATCGTGTCATGAAGATTGTAAATGCCCCCCTGAAGAATCTCCAACGTTGCAATTGCAAATAAGATCTTCCCTAACTCCAGTGGGATCCCCATCAATGTACAACCACCAAAATTGAGCACAAACACAAATGTGGCGGCACCTCAGAAGGCAAATTTGGTTATTTCCGAAGTGTAAACAAACTTGCTCAACCATCCTCTCTTGGTCTTTCTAGGCTCAACAATTGTAAACAAAAACTTCCTCCATAAGTCTTGCATTTCTTTTGTCCTGATGAAACAAAGTTTTTGTAATTCATGGCATCAAGCGTGGTGTAAAATATTAAACTTACAAGCAAACACAATTTATGCTTTTGATTGCAAGATAATTCAGAATCAAGTTGTCATTTTTAATTTAGTCTGTGCTTTCTAACAGCCCAAAGATGATGTTAGGCATAAGCCTTTTTTCTAACAAGAGAAAAAACGACAAACAAAAAAAAAAGAAAAAGATTTATCTCAAGGATGTAGGTATGTCTGCATTAGTTTCAGCAGAATTACCTTATAGGAATACATTTCACCTGCTCAAGAGAGAGGATTACTCGAAGAGACTGTGTATCAATAAAGGAGCTAACTGCCCAAGAGATAGTATGACTACATCAGATTTGGCAACACCTGGGAGAAGGGCTTGATGAACTTTTTGTTTGTATTGTTGACGGAGTCTCCAAATTTTAACATGAGAAAATAGAAAAAGCAAAGTCTCCAACAGAGGAGCATTATCAATCCGGGGGGGCCTAACATAAGAAATAGCCCCAAAATATAATTTGAGGCATGCCCTATGTGTGTTGTGCATTTAAAGTTGTGTTCTATTGGTCAACAAAAACCTCACCATTCAAATCAAAACAACTAAATAACCTAAGATCATTGCTTGGTCATTTTTCTAACTTCTAGAAGGTTTAGTCCATGCATGACAGAGCAGAAGAATTATAACAAAAGAACTTCAATATGAGCTAGTACAACTGCCTTAGCCTATTAGCCTCCTACTTCAATATATTCATACCTCATTTAGTGAGACAGTAAACAAGAAAGCCAACATACCATTTTCGTAAGCGTTTGATGAACTTGCTACATGCACAAGAACAAAATTACCCTGAGTTCTTGAAAAGAAAATCTTATGATAAAACTGATACTACCTCCATTTTAGCATCTGATGTTTGTCCCATTGAAAAGACAACATTATGCAAAAGAAAACCAAGGGACCACTTAGGTTCTACCAAATTCAACTCAAGTAAGACTTAACTGAGTGGAGTGAAGAGGAAAAGGAGGTCCAGCCCTTCGCTTAACCCATAATCTGCAAGAGAACAGAAGCAAACAACCAACAATAGAAATACAAAAATCAAAGACAAAGGACAAAAGAGAACCAGCAAGATAGGAATTCCACAGTTGTTTTTCATCTAACAAGCAGGACATCGAAATCCAATTTAATTTATGGGTACATGTGCAAATAAATTCATAGTTTGAAGTAACTGTGATCATTTTTGGGAACTAGCTAAATATTAACATTATGGCTTATCAGTAGTTTTGACAAGTAATTACTCTGCTAATTGGTTATACTGCTACTTCTGGAAAAAGAAACAAAGCAACCCAATGTTCTTTGTCAAAGTAATTTTTGGCAACTCCAATCACATACATACAGCATCAAAGTCATAATATCATTTAATATAGAAGATATAAATATGTAACACCCCTCTCTTGTTTAATCTACTTGTTTAATATAGTTTTTATGTATAATATATATAAGTTTTTGATCCACTTGTTTAAATATAGCTTTTCTGATATACGTTCTATTATATGTGTTTATGTGACACTTTTTTTTACACTTACATTTATACAGGATATAGGGTTTGGTAAGACCGGTGCTAGAGTGCCCGGGGGAAAATTCCGGGGGTAGGAGGGGCTTGAGCACTTGGAAAAAAGAAATTCCTGGGGTAAGTGATCTGCGAGGCCGGGGTCACCGAGGAGAAACACTCGGAGAAACCGAGTAGTAATACCCAGGGTCACCGCATAGTAAAGGTCGGGGTCACTAAGTACTAAAGTCCCGGCTGACAAAAAGCAGCATGCCAAGGGTAGCTAAGAACAAAATGCCCGGGGCATCTAAGTGTTTCATGCCCGGGGTTATTTGAGAGATGACTGCCCGAGGCTTATTTTTAGTCGCGGGATGACAGAGCCCTGTATGCTTGAATTTCCTTTTCCTGTTATCTTTTTCTACGTCTCTTAACCGTATGGTGTGCATTAAATATACTCTTACCATATCACTTAGATGAAGCTTTGTCATTGGCGCATAATTTAATGTTCTGCTTGTTAAGAGATACGTGAGATATGTGGAGCTTAGGTGGCTGCTTATGAATGGGTAATACTGCTTTACAATAATTGCCTAGACCTCTAGCTTAGGGTGTGTAGATTGGCAGGGGGAATGCACCAAGGAATTATGTTCTGCTAAAACTGATAACGACATTAAGAGAGAAACTTCAGTTGACTTAAAGAGAAAGAGAGGGAGAGTGACGTAAAACACCTAGTGACCAAAGAGATTGACCGAAGGATAAGAGAAGGAAGAGACCAAAGAAAAAGGAGGAGATTACGAGGAAGTTGGGAAAAAGTGAGGTATTTCGGCCTGCACTTTTCTTCCCATCAACTTTTGTCTTTTCTTTTCCTAACATGGTGTTTTGCTATTTTTAGGTGTCTTAATCTTTCAAGAAAGCAGTACAACAACGAGCTAAGGTAAGAGTGTAGAGTTTGTCTTAAATGGGGGTATTGGGGATGTTCGGATTGTGCCTAAAACGTGTGACTTTTGTCATGAGATGGGAAAAGACAAGTAACTCATTCTTGTTTCTGTGTTGGATTTTAAACCAAATAAAAACATGCGAATGACTTATAAGAAAAAGGGCCAAAAGACTTTAGGGACCACCTAGGGCCAGATTTGACTTTTGAGAGGAAGGGGTATATATATATATATATATATATATATATATATATATATATATATATATAGTCGTGGAGCTTTTGTTTATAACATGCCCGGGAAAGACTTTTTTTGTATACATGCTCGGGAAAGAGTTTATTTATACATGCCGGGAAAGACTTATATTTTGTTATATGCCCAGGAAGCTTTTGTTTACATGGTCGGGAAGCTTTTGTTTGTATATGCCTGGGAAGATATTTTTTTTGAATGTTCGGGAAGACTTATATTTTTATCTATGCCCGGGAAGACTTTTTTTTTTTAATGCCTGGGAAAGACTTTTTTTATATATATGCCTGGGAAGATTTTGATATGCCCCGAGAAGATTGTTTTTATACTCGAGAAGAATTTTCTTTATATGCCCGAGATGCTTTTTCTTTTGGAAATAATTAAGGGCCTAAATCCTTGAGATTTTTCTTGAATAGTCGGTCCTTAGTGGGTTTTGCAAGAAAATAAAAATAACCAAGCTGTATAAGTTGTTGAACTTGCCTATTACAGTATGTGGTGTTCCTATCATTTCAGTTATGATGACTTAAATGTTAGGTTGACCAAGTCTAACACATGAACCTCATGAAATGAAAAATTAGGTCTTTTTATTGAAGATTAGACTCGGCCACTTATGGATTAAGAAAAGTTACTGTGAATTTAGGTTGCTTTATTTTTATATGACAATTGGTATATGAAATACATTGAACTTCTTTGATCACTTGCTTATCAATGAGACATATGATACATGTTGCATCATCATGTCATGGGTCGTGTCATGGGTGTGGGGAAATCGAATAACAGAATGACAAAAATGAAACTCATACCCAGAGGTGGTCGATGACAGGGTGACGGTACCGATCACAATAGTAGGATAGTGCAAGCCACCACTGAAAGGAGTGGTTGGTATCCCTGGCGTGAAACAATATATGCTTGATAGGGTCCTGGTGCCGGGGCACGGGACAGTCCCAGAGGAGAGGAGGGACGCACAACTCGGACTCTACAGGGTGAAACAGAGAGACCAAAGGATACCTCTGATGGCCAGAAAAGGAAAGAAAAGAAAGAAAGAAAGAAAGGAAAGACAGAAAGAAAGAAAGAAAAGAAAATAAAGAAAAGAAAATAAAGAAAATGACACAAGTGTGGTTAGCACAGAAGGTAGAGATTACAATTAAAGTCTGGAATTATTTACGAAGGGTTTTTGTTCGAATTATGGCTTGTTGGAAAGATCTACGAGTCTAGTTTCCAATGCATCAAACGGCGTACAATTTGGAGTTTTCTAGACGAAGTTATGGTAAATTACTCCAAGGAGGTCAGGCTGGCAGCTAATTCCGAGGTCTAGCGAATTTGGACGAGTTTGCTATTTTTAGCTTGTTCTTTTGGATTTTCAAAGTGTCTTTTCATTTCCCTAAGAGTCTTTTATGTTCCCTAAGAAGATATGTTTCTCATTTACTCATGCTTGGAGGGTTGTTCCAAGCTTTACTATTTAAACCCCTATCTAGTAGTGGAAAAGGAGAATAGAGATTTTGAGTGTTTATACAACTTGAGCCTTAGGCTACTTTGAAGAAGGATTTCTTCTAACAACTCTTATCCTTCGGTGGATTCCGATAGGTGGCGAGTTTCTTGCTCTGTATCCCATGTTGGATTACATTGGGTGGTGAGTTTATCTATCCAAGTGTGTGAGTTAGTGTGTCTCTGAGTGTTTTCCAGACCTTTCCATAAACATCCAGAGATATCTATACCCTTTCTCGATGTCCTACAAATATTCCGAGATACCCCCATAATATTCCGACATCCCAGAGTGTTTCCCGACGTTCCTACAAATATCCTGAGGTCCCCATTATTATCTCTGAGGTCTTTCACGTTCCAGACGTTCCGAGGTGTCCCACACTTTCCTCGGTTAACCCGGTATCAAGTGGTATCAGAGCTTTTGGTTGTCATGGCAATTCGTCGTCGTTGTGTAAATGTTGACTCTCTCTCCAGCTCGTGAAAGAGATCTCCATGAAGTTGAAGTTGCAGATCTATGAAGACAATTACAACAACTTCAGCAACGTCTTGAGCATTATGAGCCTTTTAGTTCTCATCATGATTCGGATGGTGAATCTTCTCATCATGAGAATGAGAATCCTTTCTATCGTGAACGAAGTGAAGCATCATCGGAGAACATGTTCATCATCATCATCGTCGTAATCGAAGAAACCATGAAGTTCAACGAGATCAACTTGATGTGAGAGTTGATATCCCCGAGTTTGAAGGAAGGATGCAGCCGGACGAGTTTCTTGATTGGTTACATTCGATGGAGCGGATCTTTGATTATAAGGAGGTCCGGAAGAAGAAAGGTGAAGCTTGTTGCATTGAAGTTGAAGAAATATGCTTCTCTATGGTGGGAGAATTTAAAGAAGCAACGTGCTCGAGAAGGAAGAAGTCGTATTGCTACATGGGAAAAGATGAGAAAAGTTCTTAAGCAAAAATTTTTGCCGATAATTACCGACAAGATATTTTTCTTAAGTTCCACAATTTCAAGCAAAAAGATCTTTCGGTGGAAGAATATACTGCGGAGTTCGATCATCTCATAATGAAGTGTGATTTGGCAGAATCGGAAGAGCAAACTATCGCTCGCTATCTTGGTGGGCTAAGATGGGAGATTGGCAATATTGTCCAATTACAACCGTATTGGACTTACAATGATGTTGTGAAGCTAGCAATGAAGGTGGAAAAGCAACAAAAGGAGGCTCATGGAAGTAGGCCACGATTTGGAGCAAAGGATGGTCATTCAACCGAGGGAGCTCTTTAGTCCCTAAAGTTTCAGCACCAAAGTTTTCAGCAAACAAAGCATCTCCTCAACTCCGAAGAATGAAGGAGGACCAAGTTCAATTTGCCAAAATCCTAATTCTTGTAAGTGTTTCAAATGCCAAGGATTTGGTCATATTGCTTCTGATTGTCCAAACCGCAAAGTGTGACTCTTATTGAAGAAGAATGGATGGACGAAGGCATGAAGAAGAACCAATGGAGAAGATGTGAAAACAAGGAAGATGAAGATGTCACTTATGCCGACATTGGAGAATCACTTGTTGTTCAAAGAAGTTTGAGTTCAGTCCATGAAGATTGTGATGAATGGCTCGGACAAACATCTTTCAAACAAGATGCACTTCCCATGGCAAAGTTTGTGATATTATCATTGATGGTGAAGTTGTGAGAACGTGGTGGCTGAAGACATGGTGAAGAAGCTGAAACTTAAGACACAACCTCATCCTCAACCTTACAAGCTTACGTGGTTTCGAAAAGGAAACGAGGTGAAGGTAAATAACGCACTCTTGTTCAATTTTCTATTGGCAAGAATTACAAAGATGAAGTATTATGTGATGTTGTGCCTATGGATGCTTGCCATTTACTTCTTGGTAGACCATGGCAATATGATAGAAATCTATTCATGAAGGTTTCAAGAATACTTATGATTTTTCAAAGATGGAGTAAGGATCATTTTGGGTCCTTTGCGTTTGAGAGATCTCCCAAACCTTATAAAGAGAGGGAAATAATTTACTCTCTTATGTGATGTTGAAAAGGAATTGGTGTGTTCTAACGAAGTTTGTGCTCTTGTGGTGATGGAAGAAAATGAAGAAGTGAATGAACCACCTTTTATTATGCAATCTCTTCTTGAATTCCTTGATGTCATTAAAGAAATGGTCTCCCTCTATGAGAGACATTCAACATTGCATTGATCTTTACGAATCATTCCAAACAAAGCAGCCTATAGGATGAGTCCTAAGGAGAATGAAGAATTGCAAAGGCAAGTTGGGGAGCTTTGGCTAAAGGCTTGTGAAAGAAAGCATGAGTCCTTGTGCTGTCCCCGCACTTCTTGTACCAAAGAAGATGGAACATGGCGGATTGTGTTGATAGTAGAGCGGTGAACAAGATTACCATCAAATACCGCTTTCCTATTCCATGATCTTCTTGACAAATTTCACTGTGCTTCTGTCTTTTCGAAAATAGATCTTCGAAGTGGTTATCATCAAATTCGAATGGCCGGGAGATGAATGGAAGACTGCTTTCAAAACTCGAGATGGTCTTTATGAGTGGATGGTTATGCCTTTTGGGCTTTCTAATGCTCCTAGCACCTTCATGCGCCTTATGAATCATGTCTTTAAATCTTTTATTAGGCATTTTATTGTTTGTCTACTTTGATGATATCTTGGTGTACAACAAGCATAAGGAGCAACACTTGGAACATCTTCGGCAAGTGTTCACAACTCTACGGGAGCAAAAGTTGTTTGCAAATTTGAAGAAATGTCATTTCTTTACGAAAGCCTTATCTTTTTAGGCTATGTGGTTCTAGCGAAGGGATAAAGGTGGATCCTAGCAAGATTGAAGCAATCACGACTTGGCCTATACCAAGGTTGATTCATGATATTCGAAGCTTTCATGGTCTTGCATCATTTTATCAAGATTCATCAAAGGATTCAGCTCTATCATTGCACCCATCACTGAGTGCTTGAAGGGAGGTATTTCAAGTGGACTAGTGAAGCCAAGAAGAGTTTTGAAATTATCAAGAGAAAGATGACGGAAGCTCCAGTCCTTTCCTTGCCAAATTTTGACATTTTGTTTGAAGTTGATTGTGACGCTTCTAATGTTGGCATTGGTGCAGTACTTAGCCAAGAAGGAAAACCTATTGCCTTCTTTAGTGAAAAGTTGAGTGAGTCTCGCAAGAAATACTCGACTTATGACAAAGAATTTTATGCTATTGTTTGAGCCTTGCATCATTGGAGTCATTATCTCCTTCCTAAGGAGTTCATCTTGTTCTCGGATCATGAAGCCTTGAAGTATTTGAATAGCCAACAAAAACTCAATTCCCGACATGCCAAATGGAGTGAGTTTTTACAATCATTTTCCTTTGTTCTCAAGCATAAGGCGGGTGTTCAAAATCAAGTGGCTGATGCTTTGAGTCGTCGACATTCCTTGCTTTCTACTATGCAAGTTAATGTTTTGGCTTTGAAGTGGTGAAAGAGCTTTACAAGGAGGATCCCTACTTTACCAAGGTATGGGAAGAATGTTCTAAGGGTCCTTATCACTCATTTTTATTACAAAATGGTTATCTTTTCAAAGGCAATCAATTGTGTATTCCACAATGCTCTTTGAGAATGCCATTATCATTGAAGCTCATGGTGGTGGACTTGCTGGTCACTTTGGTAGAGATAAAACTCTTTCTCTATGAAAGAAAATTTTTATTGGCCAAAAATGGAGCGAGATGTTATGAGACATGTGGAGCGATGTAGAATTTGTCACATTGTCAAGAGTCATGGCCAAAATACCGGGTTATACACTCCACTTCCAATTCCTAATTCACCTTGGGAAGATGTAAGTATGGATTTTGTTGTGGGTTTGCCAAAGACTCAAAGGAACAAAGATTCAGTTATGGTGGTTGTTGATCGCTATTCAAAGATGGCGCATTTTGTTCCTTGTAGCAAGACTCTTGATGCTTCTCATGTGGCAGATCTCTATTTTCGAGAAGTTGTTAAGCTGCATGGAATTCCAAAGACTATCACATCGGATCGAGATACAAAGTTCATGAGTCATTTTTGGCGTACTCTTTGGAGGAAAGCTTGGAACTAACCTGCAATTTAGTTCAACTTGTCATCCTCAAACTGATGGACAAACTGAAGTTGTCAATCGAAGCTTAGGAAATTTATTGCGGAGCTTTGTTGGTAAGAATATTCGTCAATGGGATTTAATTCTTGCACAAGCCGAGTTTGCTTATAATCGGTCCACTAGTCAAACTACGGGTTGTAGTCCATTTGAGATTGTCTATGGTCAGAAATCCTATTAGTCCTTTGGACTTGGCTCCACTTCCTACTACTCATCAATTCAGTGGTGATGCGAGGAGAGAGTGAAGAGCATTAAGAAGTTGCATGAACAAGTTCGAGACTGGATTCTCAAGCAAACTGAGAAGTACAAGAAGCAAGCCAACAAGCATTGAAAGCAAGCAAGTTTCAAGGAAGGTGATTTGGTGTGGATTCATCTAAGGAAAGAACGTTTTTCGGGAGGAAGACATGCTAAGCTCAGACCTAGAGCCGATGGTCCATTCAAAGTGCTTCAATGCATTGGTGATAATGCGTATAAAATTGAACTTCCAGGGGAATATGGAGTTTCAGCAACCTTTAATGTCTCTGACCTTTCCCCATATCATGAAGAAGAAGATGAAGAGCAGCCTCGAGGTCGAGTCTTTTCCAACCAAGGGAGCATGACACAGGTGTGGTCAGCACAGAAGGTCGAGATTAAAATTAAATTCTGGAATGATTTACAAAGATTTTCTGTTTGAATTATGGCTTGTTGGAAAGCTCTACGAGTTTAGTTTCCAATGCATCAAACGGCGTACAATTTGGAGTTTTCTAGACGAAGTTATGATAAATTACTCCAAGGAGGTCAGGCTGGCAGCTAATTCCGAGGTCTAGTGAATTTTGGACGAGTTTGCTATTTTTAGCTTGTTCTTTTGGATTTTCAAAGTGTATTTCCATTTCCCTAAGAAGATGTATTTCTCATTTACTCATGCTTGGAGGGTTGTTCCAAGCTTTACTATTTAACCCCTTCTAGCAGTGAAAAAAAACAGAGATTTTGAGTGTTTATACAACTTGAGCCTTAGGCTACTTTGAAGAAGGATTTCTTCTAAAACTCTTATCCTTCGGTGGATTCCGATAGGTGGCGAGTTTCTTGCTCTGTATCCTGTGTTGGATTACATTGGGTGGTGATTTCTGTATCCCTTTGTGTTCTACTTGGGTGGTGAGCTTATCTATCCAAGTGTGTGAGTTAGTGTGTTTCTGAGTGTTTTCCTGACGTTCCTACAAACATTCCGAGATACCCCCTTAATATTCCGACATCCTAGAGTGTTTTTCGACGTTCCTACAAACATCCCGAGGTCCCCATTATTATCTCCAAGGTCTTTCTTGTTCCAAGGTGTCCCGCGCTTCTCCCCGGTTAATCCCGGTATCAATTAAACACCTCAAATTCCTCCGTATGTAACAAGGATAAGTGGTAGGGTCACAGCTAGCGTCTCCAAAGTCCAGCCATTTCTTTTCTAGTTGTAGCATCTTATTAAACTTACTTTGAAGATGATCAGCACAAAGTGGATGACCTAATATATATTTAATAACTTTTGAAGGGTAATTTTTGTCCAAAGTTGGTGTCACTGTGTTTGCAAACCAAAATTTTGGTCAAAATTCTCATTTGCAAACATAACTGACTCCAAAATTTTGGTCAAGAAAATAATAATAATAAAATTTCATCTCTCTTTCCATCAAATCATCTCTTTCAATAAAATAAATATATAAAAATTCATTCAAATAATTGATCTCTTCTCTTTTTCACAAACTCCCATAAAATTTTATTTATTTACTATTTTCTCTCAAAATCTAAAAACACTTGATCTACCAAAATTTTAACATTATTCCCAAATTTTTTAGAAAATTTAGATTTGCAAATTAGCATGGACTAAATTTTGTGTTTCATTTTAGTCGTTTTGATTGAGGCTATGTCATGTGCCTGATTGACACCACCCACGTGCCACAAACCGAGAAGCACATAGACTAGGATAATAATTAAAATTGATAGTGTTTGAATCATCATTTGTATGATTTTTTTTTTATTAGTGTATTTCAGTTGGCGCTAATAATCCAGAGTGATTTTTCTTTTGAATGATGTTTCAAAAGTTTTCCACTCCATCCACAAAATCTTGTCTTTTTGTATGATTGGAGTTTGATTTATTTTTCTGCATATTATTTTGTTGATTGAATTGGTATTTGTTCAGATCAGACTCGATTGATTTTGAACGTGTTGAGAAACTATCGCATAAAGTTTTAATTGAGGGTAACCATCTCTTGTCAATTGGGTCCAAACTGTTAATTTTTCAGTATTTTAAGTGACAAACGAGAAATTTCTAAAACTTGGGGTTTGGTTATGCTACCGGCATAGCTTACATAGCAATTTCTTCTTGTTGGAACTGGTCCGAGCTAGCACATAACAGGAAAGAATTTCGTGGGTTTGGTGGCATGTGTTTCTGGCCTTGACTTATATCTTCCTAGCGACCTGGTCTTAATTGTCAAGTATGTGTGCAGTAGACTGTTCCACATTGAACATCGATAACTACGGCAAGACCTCTAGGTTTGACCTAGCAACGGAAAAAGACTACAGCTGGGTAGTTTTGAAACTGCGCACAAACAAACATAGCTGCTGCCTGGTACATATTTTTGGGGTTACTCCCCGCGTCTCTTCCACAAGGCAACATGATGCTTGAGTCAAGAGACAAGGCCTTCTTCTTGGTCTTCTTGTTCTCTCCGCCCTACTTCTTGCATCGAGCTTGTTTGTAACTGGTAAGAATAGCCCATTTTTCTCTAAAATTTATGTTTTTGGACGTCTATATCTGGAGTCGCTTCATTCATTTTGTGTTGTTTAATTGCGTGAGTGTGTGTTCGTGAGCAGTCGAGAGAACTGAGAGGATACATATTCTTTTCATTCAATAGCTCTCTGCATGCACGACTTCCATATCAGATGAAAAAATTGTGGTAAGCAGTAAATATAAATCGAAGAAACAGAATTGGAGACATTTTATTGAGCAGGGTACTCCATGAAATGGCCATAAATTAGCTTTGAAGCCCAGTTCCCCAGTTCTCAATAAATGGCCCATAGAAGGAAGCAAACCCTTTCAACCACTCCACTCCATCAACATCCATAGCCAATTATTCCCTCGTTGTTATAAGTTGATAAGATGTTTGCTGAAATAATGTGGCAACTAGGCAGAATATCTTGCAACCAATAGAGCCTATATGTGAAGCATTATGTGCAATACATAGAAGGCTAGTAGAAATTTGAAGGCGGCCTCTTAATCAAGTGAAACACGAAGATGCCTGTTTTGTTCGATGAAGTACTTGGCACCCGCCGTAATAATTTCATATGTTTCTAGTTGCATTTTGTTTAATGACTTTTATATGGTACTCAGTCGTTAAATTCTCTAATATTGTTGTCTGAATATTATATGTTGTGGCTTTTCGTTTTGATGCAACACTAAGGTGAGAAGATGGGAAAATTAACTTATGCAAGAGATGGGGAAGAATTGTTTGGAACTGTCGCTCTAAAACAAAGGAAACTCCAGACTTACGACTTGGCAAAACTAAACGCATTACGAGATCCTCAACCGCCACCGCCGCCTCCTATAGTGAGCAAAGGGCCAATCCCTTAATAGGGCCACTACAAAAAAATAGGTCTACAGCGGCGGTTTTTTAGCGGCGGTCACCAAAACCGCCGCTATATGCCCTATATACCGGCGGTTTATCAAAACCGCAACAGAAAATATATATCTAGCGGCGGTCTCTATAGCGGCGGTCAAAAACCGCCGCTATAGACCAAAGTAGCAGCGGTTGATATAGCGCCGCTATATAGGGGCAATGCATCCCGGCAAAAATATTTTATTAGTTGAATTTTTCTTCTGTTGAGGCTTTAGTTTTTATGAATTGAAATTCTAATGCTTGATTCAATATTGCTATGCACTTTCCTTGTTTTTGTCCTGAAAATTGTATTAATTGGTTGCTGAAAATATATGAATTATAATGTATGAATTTATTGTTGAAAATATATGAATTGGTTATGAATTGATAAAATTATTTTTGTTATGAATTCGAAATATATGAATTTATTTGAATTTATCCTACGGTTGGTTGCTGCTGAAATCTAAATCAATCCTGAAAATGAATTATATATGAAGTTGGCATTCTGAAAATATATATGAATTCAAAATCAAAATGTATATAGGTTTGTATGAATTGGTTGCTGAAAAATGTAATTGGTTGCTGAAAATATATCTGAATATATATTATTTCTGAAAATTTGGCTGAAAATATGTATAATTGGTTGCTGAAAATATATGAATTGTATGAATTTATTGTTGAAAATATATGAACTCAACCTGCGGTTTGTATGAATTGGTTGCTGATATATGTATTGACCATAATCCTGATTGATCCCTGCTGAAAATATATATGAATTCATGCCTGAACCTCAACTGAACTGAAAATATATTCATTGCTGGAAATATATCTTTTGATTGCTGACCAAAAGTAGTATGTTTTTTTGGACCAGGTATCATTAAAAATCTATTTTCTAAATTTCTTTCACAGTTGAACTCAATAGTCTCAACTACCGTGGTTTTCGTAACTGTGATTGAGGGACACTAGGTGACTTGCCATTCACATATTACTCTTTCACAGGTCAGTGGTATTTTGAATCTCTTCGTCAATTACTATTGTTTGTTCTTTTTTCCTTTTTTTTTTAGAGATTAGAGTTTGTGGATTTTATTGGAAGGTGGACGGAATAACTAACTATTGTTGAAGATGCTGGTGTTTGTGGGTTCTGTTGGAAGGCGGAGCTAGGTGTCTAAGGGAGTTCGGAGGGTAGGGCTAATTTTATTTATTGTTGGTTCTGTGGAGTTAATTGGAGATGTTGGTGTTTGTGGATTCTGTTGGAAGGCGGAGGGTAGGGCTAACTTTTATTTGTTGGTTCTGTGGAGTCTAGGGCTAACTATTATTTGTTGTTGGTTCTGTGGAGTTTATTGGAGATTGGAGGGGTAATTGTTATATGATGTTCGTTACGTGTGTTGTTTTATTAATCTATGTTAGTTTTATTGAAAAATCTTGATAAAATGTGAAAAACATTTAATCTTATGCATAATCTTTTTTGTTGCATTTCATATAGTTATTATTGTCGCTCATGGACAAGAGTTGGATGAAAAAGAAACGCGGGACAAGTGAATATGTGTTGGGAGTCAATGAGTTTCTGGGTTTTGCATCTAAGAGTATGGGTAGTGATGAGAGAATTTGTTGCCCTTGTGTAAAGTGCGTCAATTACAAGAGGTATAACATCAGTACGGTACATGATCATTTGGTCCAATATGGGATGTCTCCGGGTTACGATTATTGGTTTGCGCATGGTGAATTGCGAGATAGGGCAGCATCTAGTCATCCTTCTATTTCTGTTGGGGATAATGAAATGTGTGAACCCTCATCTGGGATGCATGAACTATTACACGAGGTATTTCCATTAGTACCGGAAACACAATCCCATAATGTACGAGAACAACGAGATCCACTTCCTACTGAAAATACTGCAAAGTTTTATGACATGCTTAAAGATGCAGACGATCCTTTGTATGAAGGGTGCATAAAATTTAGTAAGTTAACTGCTGTTGTACAGTTATATCATTTGAAGTGCATGGGAGGATGGAGTAATACCTCTTTTACGTGGTTACTCCAAACACTGGGTGATATGCTCCCTGCGGGTGCAAAATTACCGAAGGACACTTATGAAGTTAAAAAATACATGAAAGGGTTAGGACTTGGCTATGAAAAGATTCCTGTTTGTCCAAACGGTTGTATGTTGTTTTGGAATGAGAATGAGAAATTAGAAGTTTGTTCAAAGTGCGGAGCATCAAAATGGAAGGGCAATGGGGAGGGAAATATTTTCTCAGCGAATGAAGGTGGATCATCTAAGAGATCGAAGAAAAAACCGATGAAAGTTTTGCGGTGGTTTCCTTTAAAGCACCGCTTGCAGAGATTATTCATGTCCTCAAAAACTGCTTCTTATATGAAATGGCATCACGATGGACGTGCAAATGATGGGTTGTTAAGGCATCCGGCCGATGGTCAAGCTTGGAAGGCATTTGATGCACAGTATGCTGATTTTGCTTCTGATCCTCGTAATGTTAGGCTTGGGTTAGCAGCGGATGGGTTTAATCCTTTTGGAAACATGAGCACTAGTCATAGCACATGGCCAGTGATATTAGTACCATATAACTTGCCTCCTTGGATGTGCATGAAACGTTCATCTTTAATGTTGTCATTACTTATTCCTGGACCGAAATCTCCTTCTTTCAAGATAGATGTATATCTAGAACCATTGATATTAGAGTTAAAAGAGTTGTGGGATGTTGGATTAGATACTTATGACATTGCTACGAAAGATATGTTTAAGATGCGTGCGGCATTGATGTGGACAATTAACGATTTTCCTGCATATGGTGACCTCTCTGGATGGAGTACAAAGGGACGTCTTGCATGTCCATGTTGTATGTATCAGACTTGGTCACGGTGGTTGGATAATGGTAGAAAATTTTGCTACATGGGGCATAGACGGTTCTTACCATTAAATCATAGGTGGAGAAGAGATCAAAGATCATTTGACGGTACTTATGAAATGACTCCACCACCCTATTTTATGACCGGTGATGACATTTTCAGGGAATTACAGGGTACTTTACATTTTGAGTCAAGTGTATGGAAGAAGCAAAGTATTTTCTTCACATTGCCTTATTGGAAGATAACATGTTACGCCATAATCTAGATGTCATGCATATAGAGAAAAACGTAATGGACAATATCATTGGTACATTGTTAGATGTGGACGGGAAGACAAAAGATAACTATAAGGCACGTCTTGACTTACAAAGCATGGGAATAAGACATGATCTCCATCCAAAGATCACTGATGCAGGAAAGGTTCATTTGCCTGGTGCTTGCTACTCAATGACTCGCGAAGAGAAAGAATGCTTTCTAAAAGTGATAAAGAATGCGAAATTTCCGGATGGTTTCGCTTCGAACATATCACGTTGTGTCAAGCTTCAACAACGTAATATCATAGGTTTGAAGAGTCATGACTGTCACATCTTGATGCAGCATTTGATGCCTATTGCAATACGAAGATCATTGCCAAGCATGGTTTGTTCTCCTTTGATCTCATTGTCATGTTTCTTTAGAGAAATTTGTTCCAAAACATTACGGATAGAGGACTTAGATCGACTTGAGGCTCAAATCCCTATAACATTGTGTCAACTTGAAAGGATATTTCCGCCTGCATTCTTTACTGTTATGGTGCACTTGGTCGTACATCTGGTTGCAGAATGTAAGATGGGTGGACCGGTTCAACTTCGGTGGATGTATCCTATTGAAAGGTAATATGAATTATAGAGATATGTTATATCACGTTTCTTTGCACGTGTTGTATTTAATAAAGTCTAATATTGTTGATGTAGGTGCATGCACCGTTTCAAATCTTATGTGCGCAACACGGCCGCACCTGAAGGCTCTATTGCTGAAGGATATATAGCAGATGAATGCTTAACATTTTGTTCAAGATATTTAGAATCAGTCCCAACGATCTTTAATAGATCACCAAGAAATGTAGACGATACTATGGGAGGAATATCATTTGTTCGTCTTGATATGAAAACATGCATGCAGGCTCATCGATATATCCTTTTTAATTGCGATGAGTTAATTCAAATTCGCACGTAAGTGATGTTACACTTCTAACTATTTCATTCAACATGTTTTTTTCGATGGTGAAATTAATTTGACGAGAATTGTGGTCGATGTGTAGAATGCATAAGGAGCGATTGAAGGCAAGAAATCGTAGTAGTCGACCACCAGATTATGTCATCGATAAGATGCATAGGGATGAATTTTGTGACTGGTTTCGAAACTATGTATGTGTTATGTTTAAAATGTTTTGTATTGGCTGATTACTTTGAAACTTACAATTAGTTTAATCTTGACTTGTTGTTCGAGGAAAATAGGTACAAAATATGGACGAGATGATGAAGCATCAACTTCCAAATAGAGTTCGATGGCTTGCTAAAGGTCCAAACCCCGAAGCTAGATCATTTAGCCGATATGTACATAATGGTGTGAAATTTCGTACAAAAGACAATGAAATAGGCAGAACAACTCAAAATAGTGGAGTATGTGTGACTGTTGAAGGGGGCACCACATATTACGGGCGAATTATAAGTATCATTGAGTTAAACTATTTTGGTGAAGAATGTTTTGTACTATTCAAATGTGATTGGGTTGATACAGCTATTGGTAGGGGATATAAAGTTGATGAGTTTGGATTCGAACTTGTTAATTTTTCGCGTTTAGTGCATACTGGAGATCGATTAAGCGATGATCCATTCATTTTGGCACCACAAGCATCTCAAGTATACTATGTAGCAGATGAAAGACATCCAAATTGGGAAGTAGTTGTCAAGACCAAACCAAGAGATGTGTTTGATGCTGGTAATGATGACGACATAGATGACTACTGTGAAAATGAACCTTACAATTTCAACGTTGAGCAAAACATCGAGAATGTACACGATGATTTGACGTGGTTTAGAAATGAGGTGGAAGGAACAACACTAGATATACCTCAGGAATTTCCTATGGTATGTCAAATATGTCTCTGTTTTTGTGATTGAAATATTTTTTTTTACATGCTCAGATTTACATATATTCGTTTTGTTGATGTTTTGTTTAAGGAAATGTGTTTTGTATTGTTGAATTTTATTTGAAATCACTTTTATGCATGTCAAATATTGTATAGGTACAATGACGAGGAAGAGATTCAGGACTATATCTTCTTCATCACAGCCACCTGTGCCACCATCGCAAGAAGCAACGGCATCACAAGAAGCAACGCCGTCACAGCCACCTGCGCATCCTTCAGAACAGGCTACGATGCCATCGTCCGACTATGATCAATCTTTGAACGATAACGAAATAATTGGTATGTTCATAACCACAATAGAGATAATCTAAGTTTAATATGTTACTCGATTTCGTTTCACATGCTAAATGTGCAGGTCATACTGAAGTCCGGAAAGTGCGTGGCGGCACGCGGATGACGGACGTCTGGAATCTGAAGGAAGACGAATTGATTCCAGTACAATTCAATGGCAATGGGCAGCCATTGGGTATGAAGGGGGAATATTTAACAAATTCACTGGCTGTGTTGCCCGTGTTGCGAATCAAATCCCCCTAGATGCGGCGGACTGGCGTAAAGTCCCAATGTCAATAAAAGAGGACTGTTGGAGCCTCATGACGGTATAATTTTGGTTATTTGTCACAATTGTTATTCAACTATATGAATTTAATAATTGACGCACCTAACTGTTGGGTATATTTTGCAGAAACGGTTTACAATCCCCGAGCCTCCATTGGGGGATATTGTCAAGAGCTGGTTCCTCAAAGATTTAGGAGAGAAATGGAGGAACTACAAGTGTAGTTTAAAGCAAAATATTTTGATGAGGCCTTTACGCCTCAGTATGTGAAAAATAATGCTCCAACAGACGTTAATTTGGAGCAATTTTGCAAATTAGTCGATTTTTGGTATTCTGATGCAGGACGGGTATGACATTTATTTATTCGTATTATAATTTTTATGAATATAACTTCAATTAAATTTTAACTGTCTTGATGTTAATGTAGCATCGAAGTCATGCTGGAAAACAAAATAGATCGCTCCAAACGACGGTCCACACTGCAGGATCAAAGAGCTTCGCACGTTATGCTCACGAATTGGTATGTAGTACTTTCATTAGTTTGTTTAATAGTATAGTACTTATCATTGTCATTCTTATTTGTAATTTAAAATTTCATCACGATTTCGTGTTTGTGATGCAGGAAAAAGAGAAACAAGTTCCAATCAATCGAGCGGATTTATATAAAACTGTCCATATGCGTTCTGACGGATCTCCAATAAATCCGGACGTAGCAGAGAAAATAGTATGTCATTATTACAATTGGAGATTGATTTCAATGTGCGAATATTAATTCAAAATTTAATTGTACGTTGTACTCTCTCAGAGGCGAATGGAGGAGATTGGACTGAACGATTCAGGAAGTTCACAAACTTCTGACGAATTTAGAGTGGATGGCAGCATCGGTTGGTCACCATCTGACCGATATGCACAAGTGATTGGTCCAGAACGACATGGTCGCATTCGCGGCGTTGGATTAGGACCAACTCCTTCATCTCATCCTACCAACACCAACGTAAGATACAGTCAGCCGACATCCTCTAGTAACGAGAGAGCCGTATTTATGGAAAATAGAGTTCAGATGTTGGAGTCTGAAGTAGCATCGCTAAAATCTACAATACAAATGATGGCACAAGCTTGGGTAAAAGTTTTATTTACTTATCCTTAAGTATTACTATTGACTCTATTTATGTATATTTCGTAGTTAATTAATGTTGTTTAACTGTTGTAGGAGCAACGTCAATACCAAGATGTTCCCAATAACAATCAGGTTTCACCAGCAATTCATAGATCATCTCATGCAAGTCGGAAAACAAGTGTTGGTAAGATACAAACATAAATGAATACTGTTATTAATTTAATTTTAAGTATGTATAAGCTCTTTTATCTTTGTTCATGTCATTACTGTTTGTTAATTTTACATTATTGTAATAGCAGACAATGCCGATGACGCAGAAAGTGGAGGAGCAGATGGTGCTGAAGGTGGACAGGATTAAATTTAGAGTTATTTGTACTTCAAATGTCATGACTTGTTAGTTTTAGTCTATTGAGAAAATACCATTAACTTATTTTTGTTTGATGCAAAACTTGTAAGACCTCCTTATAATGAAATATATTTTGTTTTATTGCACTTTTCTTTGTTTCCATTAATCAATTACAATCTCATATAAGAAAAATTTGTATGGTAGGAAAATATAACCCAAAAAAAAAAAACCTATAGCAGCGGTCACTGACCGCCGTATAGGTGAAACCAACGTAAAGGGTTATAGCGGCGGTCACCTAACCGCCGCTATAACCACATATCAGACCGCCGCTAAAAACATGTAGCGGCGGTCATTGGCCGCCGCTACAGATCGTCCGCGGCAAAAAGTTGGCTCTATAGCGGCGGTCAGACCGCCGCTGTGTGACCGCCGCTATATAGCCAACGTATACACCAGCGGTCTCCACAACCGCCGCTATAGGGCTGTGCCGACGGAGATATAGCGGCGGTCACGACCGCCGCTAAAAAACCGCTGCTATAGGATATAGCAGCGGTTTTGGAACCTATAGCGGCGGTGTATGGCCGCCGCTATAGGCCTTTATTCCTGTAGTGGGCATTCCCTGTACTTCGTGTATTAAAGAATCCGTATTGTGGCGTATATGTCATTTCAATACTATAACTTTGTAATAAATGTGATGGTTAGAAGAAACCCACGACTTCTTTATAACATCACGAAAGCTAATATATTCTATCAGTTCACACATCCAATTCACTTGGAAGTAATAAATTTCAACTCTACCAGTAACGCCAAGGGCCTATGGATGCAATTCACTTCAAAGCAAGGTTTTGTTTTGAGTGTACGACAGGCCGAACTCTATGGTTTGTATTAAAAAACTTTAATTGATTTCACAGCTTATATTTCGTTGCTCACGATTTTGGGCTTATGAACTTACGGGGTAGATTCATTTTATTGAGACATCAATTTCTTAGTCAACAAGTATGCTCAAAAAACCTGAAGAGAGGCGAGAATGCGGCCGTACCGCAGTTTGATAATGCTTAAAGGCCAAATAGAAAGTCTATGACTGTTTCAAAAAAAAAAAAATCTATAGCTGGAAAGAATCAAGGCTCAAAAGAGACTAGAACTAACGAATCAACAGTCGGTCATTTGGTTAGTTTAGTTGGCCATGGCCACCCACCTTGATCGGTTTCTCATTAACTCATTGGATTCAACAGACCTCAAAAAGCTTTCTTTTCTTTTTTTTTTTTAATTTCTGAAGAATAGATATCCATGTACCTCATCAAGTAAAATCTACCTTCAATCATTTGAAACTTGCGTGAGTGAAGACCCGAATCTGTGTATTAATATTTTGGGCAGCGAGACAAGGCGTAGCTTTATAGTTGGGAACATCTCGCAAAAAGGCTGAGCTCAGGTGAAATAAAAGTACAGATGTGTGAGCAGAGAAGGGGGAAAGAAAATAAAAGGAAGGAAGAAAAGAGAAGGAGAAGATCAAGAGAAGAAAGAGAGGGGGGGGGGGGGGGGGGGAGGGGGGGGAGGGAGAAGGGGCATGGGGGGCTTAGGTGCAAAACCGTGATAAAGAGGCCGGTTTGAACCGAACATTTCCTAGGATCCGGTATTTGAACGTGCAAGGCAGCTCCCTCTGAGTCAGTATTTCGAAACGGCCGAGCTAGCCTTCCACGATAATTTTGAAAGCAAAGTCACATGTTCTTCTAATAATTCTACTGGAATTTTTAGTGGTCTATATATTAAAAGAGTCTTTACAAAACAAAGCCACTACACCTTACAAACCAACAAAAATCATAGATTCCTAGGTTCATAGTATGGAAACAACCCTATTGCAATAACGACAAACAAAAGTTGTTACAACACGCTAATTTGACACAGCAAATAAACATGATTTTTATTTTTGAAATTGAGATGAGTGACTTATAGCAAAAGATGTGATAATTGTATTCTTAGACATTAACTGCAATGTTTGTTGAACCCTTTCTGGAGTTACAGCTGCATTTGCACCACTTCATCATCCAAGAGATCAGGCGAATTACGTACATCATAATCACCACCACAAATAGTACAAGCCAAACGATTTCTATTTGTCCCTCTATATGAAAGATATCAATTGCAGAATCAACACTATATGAGCTCTGCAAACTAGCTGCCCACAGATAGGCAAGTACCATGAATGTTATTGCAAGAGATAAAGCTGCAGTAAAGTAAAAATCCAGACAAAAAGCTTGTTTTTAAGAGGAAATCCACCAATGACCAAAAGTACCACACTAAGGGATGCAAAGAACGAGGTTGTGTTGAAAAGTAAGAACCGTTGGTAAACATATGCTTTGGTACAAGAAAGAATTGACGTGCCTGCATCACATGTCATGCTCCGATAAGAGAAATCAACAGTTTCGTTCGTTTGTTACTGCCAAACACCACCTGGTGGGCTGATTCCAGCTTGGAAAGTCACGGATGCAATCACAGTGGCCACTGGCATCAATGCGCCATGTGTCTCTTCCATCTAAGTACTCTAGTATTTCAAGTGTTTTACCCATGAACACCAACCACAGTATGGCCACCATTTCCTCAACCTCGACTGTGCTTGTTGTCCTTCCACAATGATTTGCGGTGGTTGTGCTTCATCAAGACCATGATTAACCTACAATGTCGATAGTAGTAGAGAATTTGGATCCGTCGATCTTTTAACGCCGGCTTCCTTTAAGATGTCTTGGATTTTGACACACTCATAATCTCTTGGACAGAAATCCAAGAGATCCAAAGCTGTGCAACCATTCTTGGCATTAGCCTCTTTTTTCTATCTCCAATAGTGAAAGCAAGTATTTTATGATCTGTACAAATACAACAATCGGATTAATAAAACGCTTTTAAGGATAAATATACTATTTTATGGGAATTAACAAGTAGAACTCAAATCATTTCACATACATGGGTAATCAGTCACTTAGTATTGGACCAGAAAGTCGAAATTTCTCTTCTATATAAGATTATAAGAGGGTATAAATTATATCATGTTAACGCATCTTCATTTGCTTGAGCATGACAGCTAAGTACAATATGGAGTTGCCATCATGGTCTTTGGAGTCGAGGAGTTCACCGTCATTAGCCGATTCCACTAGCAGTTTCAAAGCATCCAAATGATTATACTGAATAAACAGGTGCAAAAAACTATCTCCACAGAGATCCACCCGAATTAAGTCGGGTTGGGCACGAATCAAATCTTTTACAACCTTTATTCTTCCCCTCATTGCAGCGAAATAGAGAGGAATTCTCCCACTTTGATCTTGAACCAAACAACATTTGTACTTGCTTGTAGCAATCATTTTGCAATCTCAGTGTGGCCTTCAGCAGAAGCCAAGTGAAGGGGGGCTTGGCCCAATGAGTGCACTTCATCAGCAAGTCTGGGTTTCTCTCTGAGAAGAGTTGTAGTAAATTCAAGGTGGCCACGTAAGACTGCTATGTGTAAGGGCGTTTCACTGAAAGGTGTGAGTGAGATTCTATGAAGAATGAGAGGATCACTTTCCATCAATGTGTTCAAGGTGCTAATACTAATGAATATAATCGAAGACTTGAAGCTGACGACTTGTAGTTTAAGACTTAATGCTTCAGACGACTTACAGTTTTCACAAATTGATTAAAAAGTTCCAAAATACACTCGAAGATAGTCTTTTGTATTCTGTTACTTAGCTATTTCAGTTGTACAGTTATACTCTCATTATATACTTGTATAAATACTGTATGCTTGATTAAAAAAAGATTAAGTTAACGCAATATAGATTTCTTTAGCTCTTTCATCATTAACATGGTATCGGAGCAAGCTTAAAACCTTCCGCACCTCTCTATATTTTTCTTTCAATTTCCAAATGACAAACAACCGAGTGATCGATGATCCTACCAATCCCTACTACTTACACAATGGAAATAGCTCCTCCAACATCCTAGTTTCTCAACCATTGATTGGAGAGAACTACAATTCCTGGAGAGGAGTGATGACCATTGCATTGAATGTGAAGAACAAGCTAGGTTTCGTCACTGGTGTGATGCATAAACCTTTGCCCTCAAATGCAATGTATGTGCATTGGAACCAGATGTAACATGATGGTTGGGAAATTCTTTGTCTAAAGAGATAGCTAGTAGCGTGCTCTACATCAATTCAACCAAATAATCATGGGATGAGTTGAAAGAAATGCACTCTGAAAGCAATGGCCCAAGAATCTTTTAGCTTCAACGTTCAATTTCTTCTCTTAGTCAATGACAGATGAACATCAACACGTATTTCACCAAATTGAAGAGCCTATGGGATGAGCTCATGAATTTCAAACCCCAACCAATCTGCAAATGCGATCCTGCTTGCAGTTGTGGTGTTATCAAAACACTAATAGACTATCATCATCAGGAGCAAGTAATTCAATTCCTGAATGGACTTATGAATCATACTCTGCTTTATGAGAGCAAATACTCATGCTTGATCCCTTACCTGCCCTCAATAAGGTGTATGCCATGGTGCTAAGCCAAGAGCGACAAAAAGGTTTTTTCATCACCTCCTAAAACTGCACTCGAAGGTTCAGCCATGCTCAATTGGTCAGTTTCACAGTATCGAGGTCCTCAGCAACAGCCTTATCATAAACGAGATAGGCCGATTTGTAGTCACTGTGGAATGACAAGACATACTGCTGATAAGTGTTACAAACTCCATGGATATCCTCCCAAATATAAACATGAAAAATTGCAACCAAATTCAAGTTCCTCTGCACATCAGGTCACTGGTTATTTCTCAGAAACATCTTCGACTATTGGTGATGATCCAGGACAATCCTCTTTTCCTTTCTCTCGAGAGCAATGTGATAAATTGCTTCAGCTTTTTCAGTTACATGACAGTCCCTCTTATTTAAATCAGACTCCACATCAGGCCAATGTGTTGGCTTTTAGTCACAATCAATGTTTTGATGATAACAATAGAAATAACTGAGATGTGAAGCAAAGCGGATCCAAAATGAGCACGGAGCAATCAATCAACACTACCTTCAATGGAAGTGCTCTTAAAGTAAAGACTCAAGATGCTAGGGTAATCTTTGTAACTCTAAAACTTCATCTTTAACAAGGATTTGAACCACACACTTGCATATTTCTTCAAAACTTGCATGAACTGTTTTACCACTTGTTTTGAAGATTTAAAAATGTTTTAAATGGCTTCAAAATATCCCAATTAAACTCTCAAACCTTTTATATACTTATGAGAAGTTAGTCTTTAAAATTGAGTATTTTAAGTTAGTCAAAATCATATTTTTAAAACAACCAGATCATGTGCTTAAGTTGAGGAGGTCGACCGACTGGTGAAGCGGTCGACCGATCTTCGACCGCTTGGTATAGCGATCAACCGGTTAGTTTGAAAAATGAAAAAAAAAAAAAAAAAAAAAACTATTCTGACATTTGACATTATGACTGTTGGGTAACGTAAACCTGCAGTGGTCGACTGGCTCGTCGTGAATTTTTAATAGCTCAACTCCCAACGGCTATTAATGGCTATTTTCTTATAATGCCTATATAAAGCCATTCCTACGACTTTTAAAAGTTGCTGAATGATCAAAATCATTTTATTAAGGCTAAGAGTGATAAAAAAAAAAAACTTTCAATCCTTTTTTAAACATCATTCACACATAATCAACACTTTCACATCCTTGTTATTGTGTGAAGCCTAAAAGATAGAAATTTCTCATTGTAACATCTACTCCATCAAGGAAGTTTTAGTGGGCATTTTCGTTCATCCCTATATACTTCTAAGAGAGTGATTTTCTTGTTTCCTTTTGGTGAGGGTTGTTCATCAAAAGAAGGAGTTTGGAGAGGTTTGTTCTCAAATTCGTTCTTAAGGCTTGAAGAGGTGTTTCTCAAGCTCAAGTGTAAGGAAACCTTTCCTTTGGTTGAAGGGAGCATAGTGGATAAGCCTCAAGGCTCGATAAAGGAGATTGAGGGGTGGATATAGGCAGGTTTGCCGAATCACCTAAAAATCTTGTGTTTGCTTCTCTTCCTTTATCTCCTTACATTGTGCTACTAATTTCTTGTTCTAAGTTTTATTTCTCTATTTGAGTTGCAATATATATTCTTGTGTTTAATCTTTTATTGCAATCGTTTCTCTTTATGGAACTTGTAGCTAGCAAATACTTTCTAAAGGGTGAGTTTCGAAAAAGTTTGAAACTCAATTCACCCCTCCTCTTTGGTTGCCTTAATCTTAGGATTTACAATTGGTAGTCACAGGTTCGAGTCCCAGGGTAGTTGCTAGGGAGGGGATTGTTGTCTTTATAGGGGCCAGCAGTCAACCCTTTGACTCGTGTTTGTCCCTTTGGGACAGAAAACGGTGCTTGACAGCCCAACCTGTGGCACCCACGTGGTGCAGCCCCTCATGTCCACCTGTCGCTTAGTACGGGCTCTGCGCTACCAAGCGTATAAGGAAATAAGGTTGCACCTTAGCTTTTAGCTTAAGCTTTTGGCTCAATGGTAGCACTTGATCCGGCCTACACAATGTAGTGCATGTATCTTCTGGAGACTCTTTACTAAGCTCAGTAGGTATTCGTACTATTTGTTCTACTATTTCATGGATTTTGGATTCTGGTGCAACAGATCATATCATCTATTCACTAACATTCTATACTTCTAACACATCTATCCTAAATACTTCAGTTTGATTACCAAATGGTAATTCTGTATTGGTTAGTCATATAGGTTCTGTCCAACTCACAAACTCTATTCTTTTACATCAAGTCTTGTGTGTACCTTCTTTCTAATTCAATTTAATTTCAGTCAGTCAATTGACAAAATTCACTTCTTACTGCTGTCTCATGCTCTTTGGATTTTGTATTATCCAGGACCAATCCTCATGGAAGATGATTGGATTGTGTGAAGCAAGGAAAGGTCTATATCACTTTGTACAGCCTCCTTATCATGCTTTTCAATCATTCAATTCTATTCCTACTACTGTTTGCAATGTGAATCTCAATTTTAATAAGACATCCACTGTTGATTTGTGGCATTGCCGTTTAGGACATGCTTCAACAGATTAGATCAATGTCTTGCATCATAGCTTTCCTTTCATTCACACCAATAAAATGCATTGCAGCTCTTGTCATGATGTCAAGCAACATAGATTATCATTTCCACCTAGTTCCTTTTCTTCTGGCAAAATTTTTGAACTCCTCCATTGTAACATTTGGGGACCAATTTCTACACCATCCTTAAATGGATCCAAATACTTCTTAACCATCATAGATGACTATTCAAAGTGTACCTGGGTTTATTTGATGAAACAAAAATCAGATACCCAAAATCTTCTCACTTCCTTCATTCAATGTGCTGAAACTCAGTTCAATACCCAAGTACAAACCATTCGGTTTGACAATGCTACTGAGTTTTCTAACCCTTCTCTTTACTCCTCTAAAGGAATTCTTAACTATACCAGCTATGTTGCAACTCCACAGCAAAATGGAGTTGTTGAACGCAAGCATAGACATATCCTTAATGTTGCTAGGGCATTACGTTTTCAAGCTTATTTACCCTTAACCTTTTAGGGAGAATGCATTCGTACTGCCACCTATATCCTCATTCGCATACCTACTCCTTTACTTCAAAATAGCTAACCTTTTGAATGCTTATTCAATACAATTCCTGCTTATTCCCATTTTAGAATATTTGGTTGCCTCTATTATGCCATAACTCTTTCTCATAACAGACGCAAATTTGATCCCCAAGCTAGACAGTGTATCTTCCTTGGCTACCGTTATGGAGTTAAGGCTTATAAGCTCAATGATCTTCACTCTCACTCTATAGTTTACTCACGGGATGTTGTTTTCTATGAAACAATCTTCCCTTATCAATCTGATTCACCACCTGCAGATATTCCTTCCAATTCCACCATTTCATTACCTATTACTACTCCAATTCCACCATATATAGATTTTCCTCCCTCGATTCCATCCCCACCTTCTTCCACAGATTTAGATACTTCTCTTCCTCTCTCATTCACATCACCCACTTTCTCTCATACACCTCAATCTTCTTCACCTCCAAATCCTATTTCCTCTTCCTCATCACCTCTTCCAATTTCTTCATCACCTACACCATCTGACTTGACCTCTTCTTCTCCTATATTACCTCCAGGTCACACTGCAGCACATAGTCCTCGTAGATCCTCTAGATTTAGAAATCCTCCCTTTTACCTCAAAGACTATCATTGTAATCTGTTATCCTCTCATATCAGTCCTCCAACTTTACCAATTCAACCAAGGAAACAACACTCTTTCTTATGTTATGTCTTACAACAATTTCTCCCATCCTCATAGACATTTCATCCTCTCTATTTCTACTGAGTCAGAACCAAAATCTTTTACTCAAGCTTCTAAAAATCCTAAATGGTGTGATGCTACGCAAGCTGAATTAAGAGCTCTTGAAGATACTCACACTTGGTCTTTGGTGGATTTACCTCGTGATAAACTTGCAATTGGATGCAAATGGGTCTATCAAATTAAGTATAAACAAGATGGCAGTGTTGAAAGATACAAGGCACGGCTTGTGGCCAAAAGGTATACACAGATGGAAGGTTTAGATTATGTTGACACATTTTCTCCAGTAGCCAAACTAACATCTGTGCGTGTCTTACTTGGTTTAGCTACTGCCAATTCTTGGTTCTTATCTTAATTAGACATCAATAATGTCTTTTTGCATGGTGACTTACACAAGGAAGTTTATATGGAAATACCCCCTGGTTATACCTCGGCACCCTCCTCTAAAGTCTGCAAACTACAGAAGTCCCTTTATGGCCTCAAACAGGCCTCTCGTCAATGGTTTTCTAAGCTGTCTTCCTTCCTCATTTCTCACGATTTTGAGCAGTGCAAGTCTAACTACTCTCTTTTTATCAAAGCTGATGGTTCCCATTTTGTGGCTTTACTTATATATGTGGATGACATTTTAATAGCCAGCACTGATTTGGATTCCATTATCACCATTAAATCCCTGTTACATCAGACTTTCAAGATAAAGGACCTTGGTACCTCCAAATATTTTCTTGGTATTGAAATAGCCCAGTCTTCCAAAGGGATTTCTATATGCCAACGAAAGTATATTCTTGATTTGCTTGAAGAATATGGTTTTCTTAGCTGCAAACCTGCTCCCACTCCTCTAGAACAGCACTTAAAATTTTATGCTGACACTGGTGACCCTATTCCTGATGCTACTTCTTATCGCAGACTAATTGGCAAGCTTCTTTACCTCACCATTACCCATCCTGATCTCTCTCACTTAGTCCATGTTTTAACTCAGTTTATGGACAAACCTACTACTCTTCATCTTGCTGCATGTCACAGAGTGCTTAGATATGTCAAATCTTGTCCAAGACAAGGATTTCTCTATTCTTCTACTTCTGATTTACAGCTAAAAGGGTTTTGTGATTCTGATTGGGCAGGCTGCCCTGATACTAGAAAATCACTTACGGGTTTTTGTATTTTTCTTGGGTCTTCTCTCATTTCCTGGTGCTGCAAGAAGCAAAATACCATCTCAAGATCATCAGCTGAATCAGAGTACAGAGCCATGGCAAATACTTGTTGTGAACTTCAGTGGTTAGTTTATTTGTTAGCTGATTTTCGTGTACCTCATACTAAGCCTGCTCTCTTGTTTTGTGACAACCAAGCAGCCCTTCATATTACTACTAATCCCACATTTCACGAAAGAACAAAGCACATTGACTTAGACTGTCACTTTGTTCGGGAGAAAATACAGAGCAAGCTCATTCTTCCTATGCACATCTCCACTTCCCACTAGCTTAGTGATGTCTTCACCAAACAGCTTGGTATAGCTCAGTTTCGTCTCCTCCTTTCCAAGATGGGTGTGCTTGATCTTCACACACCATCTTGAGAGGGGGGGGGGTGGTGAATATAATCGAAGACTTGAAGCTGACGACTTGTAGTTTAAGACTTAAAGCTTCAGACAACTTACAGTTTTCACAAACTGATTAAGAAGTTCCAGAATACACTTGAAGATAGTCTGTTGTATTATGTTACTTAGCTATTTCAGTTGTACAGTTAGACTCTCGTTATGTACTTGTATAAATACTGTATGATTGATTCAATAAAGATTAAGTTGACGCAATATAGATTTCTTTAGCTCTTTCATCATTAACAAATACACCCATCAAGTGGGGCTTGGTAAAGTGCAACTATATTATCTTCTTCAGCATGCCTCCTATCCATCAAGAAAAGTTGAAGAAATTCTTCACGACTGAACTTCAAAATTAAGCAAAGTTCACCAGGAGATCTAAATGGAGGGGGGTTAATAGAGCTGATGATTTCCTTGTGTATTAATAGGAAAAATTACCTTTATAAAGCCACAGGCCGGTACTTTTTCCACAGAGGGACCACAACCTTGTGGATTAAGAAAAGGCACAAACGCATGTGAGAGAATATTCAAGGTGGCCACCAAGACGTGGATTCATTAAACACCTCATATATACAGCGTCTCCATAGTCCAGCCATTTGTGGAATTTTCCCTCAAACCTCAAATCTTCAAGCGCAAGAATTCGGTTCATTAATGACTCCAGATAAATTTTCCATCGCTGCCATGACCCTCCAAAGGCTTCCGTTGGCCTCCGAATAGCATTCAAAGTCTCCTAGAGTACTCCAAGGAATTAATGTCGGGGGCCACAGTGTGGACTTTTGGTACAGAGAAGGAAACTATTGTTTTAAATCACATCTCCTATCATGCACGTAAAACCAATTAATAAGCCTTACCAAAGGAGGAAATAAAATTGAATAATTTACTTCGCTTTTTCTTTTCAATAAAGATCTTGTCTTCTGAGGTTCAAGAATAGATGCATATGGGTTTATTTTTACTTGGGATTTTTGTCTTTATTTAAAAAAAAAAAAAAAAAAAAAAGGGTCACGCAAGACCTCTAGCTAGCTTTGACCCGGTAATGGAAAAGGACTGGAGATGGTTGGTTTTGAAATTGCGCACAAGCAAATGTGGGCTGCGATACGGACTTATGTGTTAGATTACTTTTATTGGGCCGTCAATTTCTTAGCCAACAAGTATACTAATTAATTACTATAGATTGGAACCTTAAATCATGTGAATCTTTCTGCTGGGAATCCTCGTTAGATCCCATATGATGGAGTGCAGATTGTCTTTATGGTTGTGTACGGACATTAGGTCTCAAGATGCTTTTTGTTTGAATCTTATGCATTTAATAAGTCGATTTGTAAATTTAGACAACAGAGCATTATATTTAGGGATAAATGTAAAATCAGTCCATGTGGTATAGACGAAAATCGAATTAGTCCTTGTGAAAACAAAAGCATAAAATTAGTCCCTCTGGTTCCACTTTTGTTTGATGGTCCTTCATCAAGGACTGATTTTATGCTTTTGTGAGATGGACTAATTTTATGTTTTTGTTTTCACAAAGACTAATTCGATTTTCGAGTATACCACAGAGACTGATTTTATATTTATCCCTTATATTTAATTCACCAATACGGATCAGGGTACACGTAAGGCAGACTTTGATTCTTGGTTAATTAGCATAAATATAACTGATTCATTATAATATTTGAAACTTGTTTGAATAGTTGTACATGCAAGTACTCTCGAAAGAATTGGCAGAAACGGCCACACTTGATAATGAAAACTGGGACTGAGATGGCACCTTTTATTCACTGTCGATGAACACGCAAAGGATCGACTAAACAATTAAGCCCTTAATTCATGGCATCGATCCTTGGCTCAGCCTGTTGCTTTCTCTGCCCTAGGCAAAACTAGACTATAAGTGATTGAGTCCCAGCGACAACGAGAGTACTCCTAGTCTTAGCCACGGAACTCCAGGACAACCCCAAATATTATTGGAATGAAACTCCCATAACTTTCCTTTCTCATTGCTTCAACATTCCAAGTTGTACAGGTATAAAACAAAATCTGACCATCCCTGATTTTATTGGAGAATATATAAGGATGAGGAGTGTCAAACGCTATCAATCATCAGGACTTGCACGCAGCGACACATGACAGGGGCCGTTGTTTTCTACGTCGAATTAAAAGACAATGAATCATATATATCTTAGCTTCCATGGCAACTGCTAAGCAACACATGGGAAAGTTCGTGATTCAAGCGCCTTGGGTTTGAATAAACCAAGTGTATAACGGAAGATGATAATATAATATAAGCTAGCTAGCTAGTCTCACTTTCGAAATTAAAACAAAACAAAGACCGATTTACAGCTGTATTTGTATTTTAATTAGTGACAAAAGAGAAATAGTTAACAATTGTGGTCCGGTTATACTGCCGAATTAACTAACGTAGTAGTTTCTTCTTGTTGGAACTGGTCCTAGCACATTATCCGAAGGGGAAAAGTCAGACATAGTTAGCCCCGTATTTATAGGGCAAAATCAATTTCATACCCACTATTATCAAAACGGCGATTTGACCCCTTTATCGTTTGAAAATCATCATTGTTCGCCCTCCGTCCAAATTAAGCGTGAAGTCAAACGGAAAAGGCATGTAAAATGACCAAAATGCCCCTCCAAGATAAAATTGCTAAAAATAATTAAAAATAAAAATGATATTTTTTTTTAAATAAAAGTAATATTTTTTAAATAAAATTATTGAAACTCTATTTTAATAATCTATTTATTTTTAATTTATTTCTTAAATTTTTATTATTTTTATTTATTTTTAAAAATTTTGTATTTGAGGGACATTTCGGTCATTTTGCACGTTTTTCCGTCTTACTTAACACCTAATTTGGACGGGCAAAAATGGATAATTTTCAAAAGATAAAGGGTTCAAATCACTATTTTGATAATAGCAGGTACGAAACTGATTTTACCCTATAGATACAGGGCTAACTATGACTTTTTTCCTTATCTGAAAGAGTTTGCTGGGTTTGGTGGCATGTGTTTGTGGCCTTGCCTAATTATATCTTCCGTAATTATCAAGTATGTCATGTGCAATACAGACTCCCAACACAAGTGGTCTATTCCCTTTCACATTTCAAACACAACACCAAACGTACGTAGAGTACTGCTTCCATGCAAATTGCATTGATAGCTCCTGACTGTTTCATTAGGATATATTTTCCACGTTAATTAATAAAGATCACGCAAAACCCTTTGGTTTTGACCCCGCAATGGAAAAGGATTACAGATGGTTGGGTTTGAAACAACGCACAAACAACCATTGCTGCACATATTTACAAGGGTACTCAAGCATCTCTTCCACAACCACAGGGCAACATGAGGCTTGAGGTTAAGAGACACAGGCTTCTTCTTGGTCTTCTTGTATTTGCCACCTTATAACTTCTTGCATGGAGCTTGTTTATAACCAGTGAGAATATGGTTCGGTTACTGTGCTGATAGCTGCTGATGGACGGTCATGATCAAATTTTCAAGATCAAAGGATGAAAACACGCCACGTCAATTAATGAAATTCGATCCACAAAATGACCCGATTCGTCCCTTTTGCAAGTGCTGACCTGCGAATTGACCCAGCTGACCCAATTGAAACTCTTCTTCTTCTTCAACAATCGCGCAGTCGCCTCCCTTCTTCGTTTCTTCGCATTGCGCACAGTCGCTGCCTAGCCTCGCCCCATAGTCGCCTTGTCGCCCAATAGCCGCCTCATCACCCCACAGCTGCCTAGGCTCGAGTTTAGGTTGATTAGACATAGAGAATTGATCCTTCTCATCCAAGATCAAAACCCAGCTGAAAAGAAAGAAATGGTCGCAAGACCTTTGTTGTGCATTAGAAAAAAGATTCTGGTAGACTAGACTTAATGAAGGGTAACAATGCATCCACCAGAGAAAACACATATGAAAACCTTTTTCAGGTTGAGCCCAATCATGAGTTCCAAATTATATCTGTTCAATTGAAAAGTATGCTACATTTATGCCACCCATGGGAAGATACTTAGGTCGAAGACCAAGCAGATGTGTGTGAAAATAACCAAGAAAAGAAGAAACCTTACGATGCACACTGACACATTCTCTACGAAAATGCAACACTTGATTATAGGGAAAATTATTAGAGTGCACGCATGACAACCAATAAACTCATGAGAATGGGGTAAGAGTGCAAGCAGCATGTATAAACCACCTGCCCAGCGGTTGTAGGGTGAGGCTGGGCGGCGACTGTGCGCAGTGCGAAGAAATGAAGAAAGGAGGCGACTGTGCGATTGTCGAAGAAGAAGAAGGGGGGTTTCAAAAGGGTCAGCGGGACGAATCGAGTCATTTTGCAGGTCGAATTTCATTAATTGACGTGGCATGTTTTCATCCCTTGAATCTTGAAAATTCGATCGTGACCATCCATCAGCAGCTACCAGCACGATAAGAATCAGCACAGCGAACAAACCCGTAAGAATAGCACCTTTTTCTCAAGAATTTATGTTGTTGGATGTGTATTTATCTCTTCTTCTTTTTTTCGTTAAACCAACTTTCATATATATGGAGAAAGAAAAGCGAACTACAGCAAACAGACACACCAGAACAGACAAAACAACAGCATGAAAGAAAATGAAAAGAGAAAGCAAAAAAGAACAAACGAAAACAAGAAAACCGAAAGAAACAAGGAGAAACTACGGAGGTTTGGCTCCGCTGAATTTCCACAACCCACGGTTCAAAAGAAAAGAGGAGGGCACGGGCCGGAAAAAGAGTGGGCAGCCGCCCAGCTGCTAATGAATGAGCGTCAATATTGTCGGCTCGAGAAATCTTGGAGGGAGAGAAGAAAGAAAAGTAGCGAAGCAAAGGATGCAAGTCGAGGATAAGCGAAGCAATACGCCAAGGAAACAAGTCGTAATGAGCTGCTCCACCCAAGAGAGAAAACAAAAGACTCTTAATAACCATGGCGGAGTCACCTTGCAGCAACATAGAGCTAATCTTCATATCAGAAGCTTTGGAAATGGCTAGGAAGGCAGCTTTTGCCTCTCCAATAAGCGGGTCAATAGAAGGAGACCGCTGAGTCCATGCTCCCAAAATGACATCGGAGGAGTCAAATAGTATCGAAGCTCCCATTGAAAACGAAGGCCGAATGGCAACATCAAAGGTCATGCGATGGAGTTGGCCAGAGAAAAGGAGCGAGCTGGAACACTGTAACGAGACTGAGGGGCCTGTTTCCAAGCTGATAAATGCTCCTAGTGAGAGTGAATAATCTTTTGAAGGAGAACGGAGGGAGCCATACAAATGTGTTCATGTAACATATCTCATATCTGCGAAGTGTGCTGTTTAATTGTGCGAGTGTGGGATCGTCAGCAGTCGAGAGCACTGAGAGGATACATATTCTTTTCTTTCGACAGCTAGCTCTCTGCACGCTTCCATATCAGATGAAAAAATTGTGGTAAGCAGTAAATATAAATCGAAGAAAGAGAATTTGAGACATTTTATTGAGCAGGGTAGTCCATGAAATGGCCATAAATTAGCTTTGAAGCCCCAATTCCCAGCTCTGATCAATATAGGCGATTAGATTGCATGCCTCCTGAGTCCTGACCATGCGATAAATAAATGGCCCATAGAAGAAAACAAACCTTTGCAACCACTCCCCTTCATCAACATCCATAAACAATTATTCCCTCGTTGTTCTAAGTAATTGATAAGATGTTTGCTGAAATAATGTGGCAACTAGCTAGGCAGAATATCCATGCAGCCAATAGAGGCTATATGTGAAGCATTATATGATGTGCACTACATACTAGTAGAAATTTGAAGGCCTCTTAAGCAAGTGAAACACGAAGATGCCTGCTTTGTTCGATGAAATACTTGGCGCCCGCCGGTAATAATTTCACGTTAGTTTCCAATTGCATTTTGTTTAATGACTTTAATAGTATCCAGTCACTAAATTCTCTAATTTTGTTTTCTGAATATTATATGTTGTGGCTTTTCACTTTGATGCAACACTCAAGTGATCAGAAGATGGAGAAATTAACTTCTGCAAGAGATGAGAAATAATTGTTTGGAGCTGTCGCCCTAAAACAGAGGAAACTCTAGACTTATGACTCAGGGAACTAGAGGCAAGACGAGCTCCTCTACCACTGCCGCCACCTCCTAGTGTGAAGTGGACGGTTCAAGACTCAATATACAGTTGCCAAACCTAGAAGGGGGGATTGAATAAGTTCTAAAAATTCTTGATCCTTTTAAAAACTTACAACTACACAATCTCACAAGCACAATCAGCAAATTTCAAGAGCACTCTAGCAATAGTATACTATGCGGAATTAATAACTCAATATGGACAAGTTTTTGCACATAATCAATTCTACAATATACTCAAAACTTTCTTTCTTAATCAAAGAAACAAAAGATTGACAATCGTAAAGCAACTAAATTCTACATAATCACAATCACACACAATGACACCAAGAATAGTTACGAAGAGAAAACCCACTTGAAAGAAATCTTTCAAGAGGTAAAAACTCTCCGGGCCAGAGAAGGCCAGTTTAAGCGAATCCACTAGAAATTCAAACTCGGTACACAGTGATCTATAAATTACCCAACACTCTATTGCTAGTCTATTATACTGTTACCTTACCTAGAATACAACATCCAGATCTGCCTCTTGCAGGGAACGAGGAACTCCTCTTCCATTTGAAGTTCTTGATTCCAAAAACCGATTTCACAGCCAAGCCAATCTTTTCACACACCACGTGCAATTGGCTTCTTCACAACTTGGTAAGATCTCCAGCAACCTCTAGAGTTTACCTTCTTAATTGAGGTTTATCTTGGAGATCAAAATCGGATCTGAGATAATGGGGGAAAGAAAAATCTCACTGGGTTCAATCTCAATTCTCATGCAACAGACTACAGAAACATTAACAGAGAGGGTATCTTGAAAAAGGCTCTGGAAGTAAGGTTTCTCAAGGTATATCTTTTTTGGAACATTATGAGAGAATGTGAGAAGAATGGTTTTTATTCTGGGAGAGTCGGAAGGAAGGTTCTCACGAAGGTTCCAGACTTCTTGAATCTTGAGTGCATTTGTTAAAACCATTATAACAATCTTTTGTTAGTTCTGATCAAACTGTACAAAAACTCTGATCAAACTTCAATAGCTTCACAAATATCAGCGCTCCGACTTCATGTTAGTGAACTGTAAGCATACTTCAATCAAACCTTGAAATTTCAGATGATCACCAAATATGTTGAGCCACTAGTCTTGAGCAGGACTTCACAAATCACAAATCTCAAAATAACACAGACATCATGAAGTCTTTACGCCAACTAAAATACATTAACATAGTGGGCCCAAAAGGCCATGCCCCGAGTAGGTATATTTCCACGTACTTCCTGTATTAAAGTTAAAGAAACCTCTGTTGTATGTGGCGTATATGTTATTTCAGCACCAACTCGCTAATAAATGCCGGGGTTAGAAGAAAACCATGACTTCCTTTACATGGTGGAAGCATATGTTCTCCAGTTCACACTTTCATTTTTTTTTTTTTTTTTTTTAAATCATGCCAACATCCTCATTCAATGAAGTCTAATTCCACCATAAAAGTGAAAACGGCGTACAGATGCAATTCACTTTGAAGGAAAGTTCCGCCAGAACTTAAAGAGTATATAACTTTTGCAATTCACGTCAAAATAAGGATTGCAAAAGTATGTGCGTAAGTATATAACTTTGAAGCAAGCCTAGTGTTTGCACGCTAATATTTGACATAATAAAATAATTTTTTTTCATCAAATCATATTTTTATTACAATAATATAAAAAAAAAAAATTCATTTCACTTCTCTTCACTTTTTCACTAATTCTTATAAATCAAAAAATTTTAAACTACCACCACCGGACATGAGTATCCCAAATTATTGGAATGGTTAGAATTCCCATAAATTCCCTCTATTTATTGCTTCAACATTCTATTTTGGACAGAATAACAAAAATCTGACTATCCCAGATCATCTTAAATTTCTTTCATCTAAATTTGTTCGAAATTTTTTTGACAATCTTTTATAAAACAGACTGTTTGGGACGATTGACAATGTCCCAAAAAAATTTTTGAGACGAGATTACTGGGAACAACCATGAGCGGTGAGACCACCCTAGAACTTTTGAAACGATTTTCCATTTTTGGTACGAATTTTTTCTCAAAAAAACCAAAATTGTTGTAGTTACCTCATTTATAGTATTATATCATGAAGTAAGGGCCTCAATATAGACGATCAGATTGACTCCCAAGTGACCATGCGATCAATCAATATAATATTAGCGGATATAAGGAAGCAAACCTTTTTTACCACACCACTCAGACCAACATCCACTAACAATTCCCAGCTCGCTATTAAGTTAATACGATGTTTGGTGATTCTGCCAGTTTGCAACCAAGAGCGCCTATTCTCGTGTAGCGTTATGATGTGCAATATATATATATATATATACAAGGCTACTTGAAATTTGAAGGCCGCTTACGGAAGTGAAACACGTACATGCCTATTTTGTTTGACTAAGTACATGGCGACCGCCGGTAACAATTTTTGTCTGTTAGGTTTTTGTTGTTTTGGCATCATTCCGCGTCAAAATATGTCTTGATCGAGTTGTATTTTTGGTACCACACATTGTTCAAGAGTTAGAATCAATGGTCTGTCCAAAGTCTACGTCACGTTCGACTAACCTTAACTGGAGCTCGAGCGGCCTTGAAAAATTCATACAAAGACGTTACATTCGACTAACGCTCGACCGGAGCTCGAGCGTCCTTGAAAATTTCATATAGAGACATCACGTTCGACTAATGCTTGACAGGCGTTCGAGCATTCTTATGAATTTTTCATACAGAGACATCACGTTCGACGAGCGCTCGACCTACGCTCGAGCGACTTCCGGCGAATTTCAAAAATTGCTAGATTTTTGGGATTCCTTGTGGATGATTTTTGAAACCCTACTAGGGTTCGTGAGAGGCCGACTGAACGTGATATATAGGCTTCCTTTGAGAGTTTTTGTGCCCCTTCCTTGAGAGAAAAACCCTAGAAAATTAGTGCTTCAAGATATTGAATTTCTCTCTACTCTTCCTATATGCTACTTTGTCCCTTCATAGTGTTGAAGGTGAGTTGAAGAACAAGGGTGTTCGTGAAGATCATTAAGAAGAACCTCAAGGGTTGAGGTGATTACTGCTTGGAGCAGATGAGCAGGGGTGCTTGGATTATTACATCAGGGTTGTCAGAGTCAAGCAATTGGGGTTGCCCGTGTCTGAATCACTATTATAAGGATTTCTTCTTAGTGGATTCAGGTGGCTGCTAGCCTGGAGTGGTTTTTCCTTTGAATGGTTTTTCAAAGGTTTTCCACTTCGTCATCAAATCTCTTGTCTCTTTATGCGTTTGATTAATTTCTTTACAAGTTTATTTATTGATTTGATGATTGTGTTGGTTGATTGATATATCTAGACTGATCAATTTTAGAACTTTTTTTAAAATTGATATTGATTCGTTAATTTACAGATTTCACCTATTCACCCCCCTCTAGGTGAAGTTAGGGTCTAAACTAGGTTTTTCAATTGGTATCAGAGCTTAATTTCGGTCCTTGACCCTTAGTCTAGATGGACAAAAGTCAGTCTTTGTCCGTGCCTCCATATTTTGATGGAAGCAATTATGCCTACTGGAAAGTTCGCATGAGAGCCTTTTTAAAATCCCTTGATGAACGTGTCTGGAGAGCTTGTGTTAAAGGGTGGTCTTCACCCATATCTGAGGTTGAAGGTGTTAAAACACCTAAAGATATTAGTACCTGGACTATCAATGAATCAGTGAATGTAATTGGAATAGTAAAGGTTTACATTCTATTTTTATGGCTGTGTCTGCTGATGAATTTAAACGTATATCTATGTGTGAAACATCTAAGGCAGCCTGGGATATTCTGGAAACTACTCATGAGGGACCAAGACAGTAAAGAATTCAAAACTTCAAATGTTACCACAAAGTTTGAAGAGATTCGAATGAAAGAAGACGAAACATTTGATGAATTCTATGCTAAGCTAAATGATATAGTTAATTCAAGCTATAATCTGAAAAAGATTCCAGAACATCGAGTAGTCAGGAAAGTAATGAGATCTCTACCTGAAAGATTCAGATCCAAAGTCACTGCAATTGAGGAAAGTAAGGATCTCGACACTGTAAAGATTGAAGAATTGGTAGGTTCTTTAAGACTTATGAAGTATCATTGCCTCAACCTAAGAAGAACAAGTCCATTGCCTTGAGATCAGTCAAAGAAGAGATCTCTGTTGATTCAGATGAAAAGTTCTTGATGATGCACAATTGCTATGTTTGTCAAACAATTCAAGAAATTCTTGAAACCAAGAACTGGTCAACGATCGTTCAACAGAAATTCTGAAAAGAATCAGGGTAGCTCAAGTGGATTAAAAGGACAAAAAGGACAAACACATGTCGAATGATTCCAAGAGTAAAAAACTGAAGTGCTTTGAATGTCAAGGTTTTGGTCATGTCAGGTCAGAATGTCCAACATACCTCAAGTCAAAAGGAAAAGCTATGAATGCTTCATTGAGTGATGATGAGTCAAAAAGCAGTAGTGATGATGAGAATTCTTCCGAAGATGAACAAGTAAATTTCATGGCTTTTGCAACTAGTACTGATGGTTTTGTTTTGCAGGAAATTGATGATGAATTTGAAGATTCAGACGTTGATGGCAATATTGAAGAAAGTCTTCAAGAAGCTTATAATAAATTGTTTGAGGAAAGTCTGAAGCTTCAAAAGACGAACAAATCTTTCTCAAGAAAATGCATGAAGTGCAAAGTGAAAAAGATGAACTTATGAGTAAGTTTGAAGAAGTCAGTGCAAGAAATGTGGAACTTGAGGCTGAAGTAAAAATACTGAAGTGTGCTCTCGACAAGTCCAATACACAACTTCAACAATTTTCCAGTGGAACAAAGAAGCTTGATCACATATTAAGTCTTGGACTTCCATCTGGAAATAGGAAAGGTCTTGGCTACACTGAGTCTCAGGGTGCTTCAACTTCAAAGACGACATTTGTTCCAGCATCTATACTCCACAGGTAAGTAAACAAATTGTTTCTAAATTTATTGATTCTAGGTCACAAAAGAAAAATGCTAGGAATTACACACCACAAAAATTTGTTCCTACATGTCATTTTTGTGGAAAAGTTGGTCACATTAGACCAAGATGTTTTAAATTGCACAGACAAGAGAAACCTTTGAATCAATCTTCGTCTAATGACAGTCATGAGAATTTAGCTTATCAAGTTAAAATTTTAACTGAGCAAACAATGTTATTAAACAAAAAATTTCAGCAATTTTCAAAACAATCACATGTTCAAGAAAAAGTTTGGATCAAGAAAGATGAGGTAAATTGTTTTAATTCGTTGTAGCTTTTAAATCTCGATGTTTGTCGTTGTGGTATTTGGATAGTGCCTGTTCCAGGCATATGTGTGGTGACAAATCCTTGTTCACACACTTAAAGATCACAAGGCTGGATCTGTGACATTTGGTGATGGTGGTAAAGCACCAATACTTGGAAAAGGTACAGTTGAAGTTGAAGGTATGCCTCCTTTCAAAAATGTTTTATTTGTTGCTGGATTGAAGGCAAATTTGCTGAGTATTAGTCAAATTTGTGATTCTGGATTTGAAGTCCGCTTTGGTAAGAATTCTTGCTCTGTATTTGATTCTGATGGTGAATGTGTTGTGCAAGGTACTCGCACGTCTGATAACTGCTATGGTATTAGTCCACATACTGAATTGAAGTGTAGTAGTGCCAACATTGATGAATCTGATTTATGGCATCAAAGACTCGGACATGTGAATTACAGAGATTTGTCTAAAATCTCTAGGAAAGAACTAGTTATAGGATTGCCCAAACTAGATAATGTTAAAAATCGAGTGTGTGGACCGTGTCAACTTGGTAAACAAATAAAATCAATTCATAAAAGAACTAGTGATGTTATGACTAAGAGACCTCTGGAATTATTACATATGGATCTCATGGGACCATCTAGAACTGAAAGTCTAGGTGGTAAGAAGTACATCATGGTGGTGGTGGATGACTTCTCAAGATTCACTTGGGTGGATCTTCTAAGAGAGAAGTCTGATGCTTTTGAACGAGCTGAAATCTTTTTAAAAGACTAATGAATGAAAAGGTTATTCCATTATCAGAATTAGGAGTGATCATGGTAAGGAATTTGAAAATTCTAACTTCTTGATTTTTGTGCAAATGCAGGTATTCATCAAGAGTTTTCTGCTCCAATCACACCTCAACAGAATGGAGTTGTAGAACGAAAGAATCGTGTCCTTCAGGAAATGTCTCGAGCGATGATTCACAACAAGAAGGTAGCTCTTCATTTTTGGGGTGAAGCAATCAACACTGCTTGTCACATTATCAATCGTGTCTACCTCAGACCAAGGTATGAACAAGACTCCATATGAATTGTGGAAAGGTAAGAAACCTACCGTTAAATATTTCAAAGTTTTTGGCAGTACTTGTTATATTCTTCGGGATAGAGAAAACACTGCTAAATTTGATACAAAGAGTGACAAAGGAATTTTCTTAGGTTACTCTTCAAACAGTAGAGCCCTTCGTGTGTATAATACTCGTACTTTTACTGTTATGGAGTCCATAAATGTTGTGGTGGATGATGCTTCAGTTGAGTCTAAAGATAACAATAATGAAGAACATACATCTGTTGAAAATGCATGTGATTCTACAGGAGACACAGATGTAGTCTCTGATTCTGAAGTTCATACTAGCAAGGAACCATCTTCTAGGGTTCAGTTAAATCACCCTAAAGAAAACATAATTGGTGATCTCAATGAGGGAATGAGATTGAGAAGAAAAGTGTTAAGTAATTTGACTTACACTAGCTATGTTTCTCAAATTGAACCTAAGAAAGTTGAAGAAGCTCTTCAAGATGAGTTTTGGATTAATGCTATGCATGAGGAATTAAATCAATTTGTTCGAAATGATGTGTGGTATTTAGTTCCTAGACCTGCAGATACAAATGTTATCGGTACCAAGTGGATCTTCAAAAACAAGACAGATGAGAATGGTACCATCACTCGCAACAAGGCAAGGTTAGTTGCTCAAGGATATACACAAGTGGAAGGTATTGATTTCGATGAAACCTTTGCTCCAGTTGCTCGATTAGAGTCAATACGTATTTTACTTGCTATCTCTTGCTTCATGAATTTTAAGTTATATCAGATGGATGTCAAGAGTGCCTTCTTGAATGGTGTTCTTCAAGAAGAGGCATATGTTGAACAACCCAAGGGGTTTGTCGATCCAAAATTTCCCGATCATGTGTATCGCTTGAAGAAAGCTCTTTATGGCCTTAAACAAGCACCTCGAGCTTGGTATGATCGTTGACGACTTATCTTCTAGATCATGGTTTCTCGAGAGGAGGAGTTGACCGAACACTGTTTGTCAAGAACATTGACACAGACATCACTGTAGCTCAAATCTATGTTGATGACATAGTCTTCGGTGCTACTGTTGATAATCTTGCCCATAAATTTGCTGAAGCTATGCAAAAGAATTTGAAATGAGTATGGTCGGTGAACTAACTTACTTTCTTGGTTTGCAGGTTAAACAACTTAGTGATGGGTTATTTATAACCCAATCAAAGTATGCCAAGAATCTCGTCAAGCGTTTTGGATTGGATAGCAAGAAACATACCCGGACTCCCATGAGCACAAGTGTGAAGATAGCATCAGATTCTTCTGAGAAAAGCGTTGATCAAACTCTCTATAGAAGCATGATAGGTAGTCTTCTCTATTTAACTGCTAGTCGTCCTGATATTTCTTTAGTGTGGGGGTTTGTGCTAGATTTCAGGCTAATCCTAAAGAATCCACTTGAGTGCTGTCAAACGTATCATTCGATATGTTAATGGTACTGTAGATTATGGAATCTGGTATTCCAGGGACACTAATATAGACTTAGCCGGTTATTCTGATGCTGACTGGGCTGGTAACACTGATGATAGAAAAAGCACCTCTGGTGGATGTTTTTACATAGGAACCTGTCTAGTCGCTTGGATGAGTAAGAAACAAAACTCAATTTCTTTCTACTGCCGAAGCTGAATATATTGCCAAGGTAGTTGTTGTACTCAATTGATTTGGATGAAACAGATGCTTAAGGACTATGGTATAGAACAAGATTGCATGACAGTGTTCTGTGACAACACTAGTGCGATAAACATATCTAAGAATCCTGTTCAGCACTCTCGAACCAAGCATATCGACATTCGTCATCACTTCATTCGTGATCTTGTGGAATCTCGGACTATTTCCTTAGAACACATTTCTACCGAAAATCAATTGGCAGATATCTTCACCAAACCATTGGATGGACTCAGGTTTGAGTTTCTCAGGAAAGCCATTGGTGTTTGTGCTGTCCCTTGATTTGCATCATTTTGCATCATAATTTTTTTTATTATTTTTTTTGCTACCTTGTTATTTGTTTTTTTTTTTTTTCTTCTACTTCTTAGTGTTTGTGTCTTTATTTATATTATTATATATATAAAAAAAAAAAAAGAGATTGTGTGCTCATTGGTTGGTTTAACTGATTGGTACTATCTTTTCTACTTATTGCACATATAGTCATTTTTTGTGCATGAAACTTTCAATACTCCTTCATCTTGTGTCTGATAAATAATGTTCTTGTCAGTTGTGCTTCTCGTCTCTGGTTGGTCCTAACTGGTATGATTTTTAAAATATTTACTTGACTATATCTATCACAATGCACACTGAACTTATTGGATGATGCTTGACCGCATGTGTGAGATTGTGTGTTGGCAATCACAAGTGAAGGGAACCATGCATATCTGGTTGAATTGACCTCTGACTAGTTGAACCTCCAACAGAAAAAAGTCAAAAGAAACAAAAAGAAAAGAAAAGCTCAGAAAAGCAAAAGAACCGCAAGTCAAGAAAAGAACAAAGAAAGTTTGAACTCTTATGTATTGATGTTTCATACTCAGGGGGAGTAAAAATTATTGCAACAAAGTTGCATCTTTAGGTCCTAGTGGCATTGGGTTTGACTTTCGCCTGTTGTGTCATGGTTCTCCTTTACCAGTGGTTTCTTTTTGGTATGCCGTGACCACCTCACAAAACTAAGGTCTTAAGCTTCTCTTATTTTGTTGCGGTCTTTCACACACGTGTCGTTTGTATTTTCTAAATCATTGAAGTTTACACTGCTCAGAGACGTGTGGCTCCTGCTTGTCTATATTATTTCTCATGATCATAGATGGTTTAGTATTTATTGTTTCATGTTTTCTGAAAATTACTAAGTCTTTTACAGTATTTTGGTGTGTGCTTTTCTATTTTTCCTTCCTTCGTTTGACTTTCGTTCGATGGTCGCTCGAGCGTACATATGTTTTATTCCAAAGACTTTTCGTCCAACATTCGCTCGAGAGTCGCTCAAGCGTTCTTGTCGATAGCTTTACAGAGACTTTTCATCCGACATTCGCTCAAGAGTCGCTCGAGCGCTCTTGTTGATTGCTTTACAGAGACTTTACGTTTGAGTCTCGTTTGACACGCGCTCGAGCGCTTTTGTCTATTTTTTAAAAAAACCCAAAAGGGGCGGTTATTTTCCTCTCTTCCTCTGTTTTTTCCTCCTTCTCTTTTCCTTTCTTTCTCTTCTCACACGACTCCTCTCTTCCCAATTCTCGTGTGATTCTTCCTTCTTCTCCATACTTTTTCTGTGGGTTTGCATTCTTCTTCATCAAAAACTCGTTCTCTTCTGTAATCAAGGTAATTTTCTCTTCGTTTTCGTTATTTCTCTGGTTGTACGTTTTGGGGTTTTTGCCTTGGTCTGCGTTTTGTGATTTTGAATCCGTGAGTTTGCGTTTTGTGATTGGTTTTCTGTTCCATTGTTCTTGTTCAATTATTGTTTTGGTATATTGCTTGTATTTAGGCTTAATCATTCACATGTGGTGTTCTTTGCCCGTTCACGCTATTTCTGCCTACTACCTGTTTGATAATATGCTCCTGTGTGTTTTTCTTTCTCATTTGTGTTGTTTTTCATGTGATTTTTAGTTTGGTTGTTTGTTTGTTTTCTTCAAAAGATAGTTGTGGTATCACAATTATGAATTTTGCATAATGAGGATTGTTTGCCACATGTTGAATTTGAGTACAATCGACGTATACATTTTGTTTCTAAGTTTTCACCATTTGAGTTGTTTATGGTTATACTTCATTGTTACTTCTGGATTTAAGTTGCTTTCTCTCTTGCTTCTTAATTTCTTATTTTTCTTTCTATTTATGTCATTGTGATGTTTTTGGGTTTGTTATCTTTGTCTTTTTATTTGTTATCTTCATCTTATCTAAGTGTTTTTCCTTCTGTCTCGTTGACTTATATTTTGTACTCTTGCATTGTCTCTCTTCATTTGCATTCACGCTATCTCTTCAAGGGCAGTATCTTACACTTTTGGTCTTCTTGATGTTACTCGATTTTGACCGTGTCTTGTGTTTTTATTTCTCAGATGGTGAAGCGTAAGCAACCCGCTGGTAGTTCCTCAAAACCTACTAAAGTGCCTCGTAAGTCTAAACCCTGCCCTTTTGATGCTTCTCATTTTGTGGATGCTCGTGCTTCCGAGCTTTTTCATTCCACTTTTCACAATCGCAAAGTTATTGTTGAACGTGAGGTTCTCCTTGCTGAGCTTCCTGTTGCGACTGTGTCTTCTTATTTTTCTTCTCGTCATTGGGATCCTTTTCTTCAGGATCTCACTCATCTTGTTCCTCCTGCACTTCTTGTTCGGGAATTTTATTCGAACTTCTTTGACGTTGATGAGGCTTCTCTTAGCTTCTCCGTCTTTATCCGTGGTCAACGTCTTCAGGTTTCTCCCGATGTTATTGCTTCTCTTTTTGGTGTCGTCAGGGTACCTGAACCGGTTTACCCTTATGTTGAGTCTAGTCATGAGCCTCCTTCTTTTGAAGCCATGTCCCTCCTTCTCTTTGGTCGCCCTTATCCATATGCCGGTGGTACTCTCTACACCTCTGATTTCTCGGCTGAGAATCATGTTGTCAGTCGTATTGCTCTGACAAATCTTTATCCTGTTGCTCACCTTTCGTCTATTTCCCTTACTCGAGTTCGTTTTTTATATGCTTTACTAATAGGTGATACCATAGATATATGTTCTGTGATCTGCTCGCATATGATAGAAGTATTTCAGTCCACTTCTAGTAAAGTGGGTCTTTCATATGCTTGTTTGATTCAGCGCTTATATCGTGCCCATAGTATTGCTTTCCCTCCTGACGGTCCTTTTCCTGACACTCTATCGGCTATTGGTGCCACTACTCTTTCATTGAGTCGTGCTCATCTTAAACGCCGTCAGGCGTCTGCTTCCGCCTCTGTTCCTCCCGATGATCCTTCGTCTTCTGTCCCTCCTTCTATCCTTCCTCTTCAGCCATTCCTTCTCATTCTCCTCTTTCGACTCCTTTGGATCCTTCCATTGCCGTTTTGTTTTCTCTGATCATGGATCAGCTTGCCATCCTTAACACTCAATCTGTCAACCTTATCAGATTGTCATGCGTCATCAGCGTCAACTCAAGCGTCACACTCTTACCCTTGCGCGTCATGCTAGGGCGACTGAGCGTAATACCCGAGCTGTCTCTCGCCTGCATCGCTTAATTCGCCCTCTCGTTGGTGCGGATGCTCTGCCGTCGACATTTCCTCTTCTTCCGAGTCTTCTGCTTCTATTGGCGCGTCTGCCCCTTCGTTTGAGGTGCCTGCTACTGATTCTCCTCCGGTTGCTGCTCCTCCACCGCTCTCCTCAACTCCGGCTGCTGACTCTCCTCCGGTTGCTGATCCTCCACCACCCTCCTCGACTCCGGTTGTTGATCCTCCTGCATCCTCTACTCCTATGTCGCCGATTGGAACTGTCGTGTTTTCCAGCCACTCTTCTCCTGCCACAGTGGTGCTTTCCAGTCCCTCTCTTCTGCTGCGGTTGACTCTGCTGCTTTTGATGCTTCTTCTCCGCCTTTGGATGACTGACCCTTTGTCCATTCCTGACAAAAAGGGGAGTAGTTTTAGTTTGAGTTTGAGTATTTTTTGTTGAGGAGTGTTGATATTAGTTGAGGGGGAGTTTACATTTTGTATAGGCTAATTGGAGATTCATTTCATATCTTGTACAGCCTTCTCAGACACTTCAGATACTTGTTACACGTTTATTTTCCATATTATGCTGATGTTGTCACACTTTTTGATAAATGGAAAATCTCTCATTCAGTTTATATATTCTCTGTGCCTTCTCACTTGGTTTATGGTTTATTGAGATTGTGATTTCAGGCATTTGGTTTATAACTCTTGAACATGTGTCTAGGTCATAGGTGGGTTCAAATTGTAAATAGATCTTTGTCTTGGTGATTGACAAATTTCTATTTTTATTTTCGGTTATATTGTTGGTTTTGTCACGGAATTGCCAAAGGGGGAGTTTGTTAGGTTTTCGTTGTTTTGGCATCATTCCGTGTCAAAATATGTCTTGATCGAGTTGTATTTTTGGTACGCACATTTGTTCAAGAGTTAGAATCAATGGTCTGTCCAAAGTCTACGTCACGTTCGACTAACACTTCAACCAGAGCTCGAGCGGCCTTGAAAAATTCATACAGAGACGTCACGTTCGACTAAAGCTCGACCGGAGCTCAAGCATCCTTGAAAATATTCGACAGAGACATCACGTTCGACTAACGCTCGACAGGCGCTCGAGCGTCTTAAGAATTTTTCATACAGAGACATCACGTTCGACGAGCGCTCGACCTACGCTCGAGCGACTTCCGGCGAATTTCAAAAATTGCTAGATTTTTGGGATTCCCTTGTGGATGATTTTTGAAACCCTACTAGGGTTCGTGAGAGGCCGACTGGAACGTGATATATAGGCTTCCTTTGAGAGTTTTTGCTGCCCCCTTCCTTGAGAGAAAAACCCTAGAAAATTAGTGCTTCAAGATATTGAATTTCTCTCTACTCTTCCTATATGCTACTTTGTCCCTTCATAGTGTTGAAGGTGAGTTGAAGAACAAGGGTGTTCGTGAAGATCTTAAGAAGAACCTCAAGGGTTGAGGTGATTGCTGCTTGGAGCAGATCTGAGCAGGGGTGCTTGGATTATTACATCAGGGTTGTCAGAGTCAAGCAATTGGGGTTGCCCGTGTCTGAATCACTATTGTAAGGATTTCTTCTTAGTGGATTTCAGGTGGCTGCTAGCCCGGAGTGGTTTTTCCTTTGAATGGTTTTTCAAAGGTTTTCCACTTCGTCATCAAATCTCTTGTCTCTTTATGCGTTTGATTAATTTCTTTACAAGTTTATTTATTGATTTGATGATTGTGTTGGTTGATTGATATATCTAGACTGATCAATTTTAGAACTTGTTTTTAAAATTGATATTGATTCGTTAATTTACAGATTTCACTTATTCACCCCCCTCTAGGTGAAGTTAGGGTCTAAACTAGGTTTTTCACTGTCCGCTTCATCATTAATCATCGGAATTCTTCCTGGATTTGGCAGTCTTTTGCAGGTGACAGATATTGTTGCGGCTGGTTTTTGTTGGGAGGTACAGGATGGGAAAGATATTAATCTTTGGTGTGAACCTTGGGTGCCGGATGTTCCTGGTTTTATACCGAAGCTTCAACTGGGCATGGTGGTTGAGCGGAATTTAAATTTTGTGAGCGATCTCATTTATGCAGAAACACGGTGATGGAAGGAGACTCTCATTCGCAATATTTTTTATGCTGAGTCAGCTGAAGCAATTCTGAAAATTCCTCTGCCTAGACACACTCAGGCTGATCTTTCCCGTTGGACTTTGGACCCGAAAGGCTCCCTCACTGTCAAGGCAGCCTATATGTTTGATCAAAAAGAGAGGTTTGTGCATACTGGAGAGCTCTCCCCTAATGAATGGCAGAAAATTTGGAAACTCAAGGTCCAACATCGTTTAAAGCTTCTGCTGTGGAAGGTTGGGGCACAGGCTCTTCCTGTTCGAAGCCGCTTTACTCGTTTCTATCAACAGAGTGATTTGCTGGCTGGGGGGTGTCCCCTGTGCTATGAACATGCAGAGACAGTGGAACATCTTTTCCTAGGCTGCCACATTCGCAGATCACTATGGCGTTCTAGCCCCTGGCCTCTTGATACAGTACTCTCTGCCTCCCAGCCAATCTCCTTATGGCTCAAGTTCATTCTGAACCCCTCTCATTTGCCATCTCGTGTACGAGAGAACTGGGCTGATTTATGCTGGCTATTGTTTTAACTTTAGACTCGATTTGGTATCTCCGCAATAAAATTGTTCATAGTCTACGATATGATGGTGCTGGTTCGCTCCCTCAGAAGTAGTTATGCTGCTCACAGGGATGCCTGGAATACGAGGGTAGGGGTGGACGTGATTGGATGGAAGGCACCAAGAGAGGAGAATTCTTTGAAAATTAATTTTGATGTAGCTGTGTCTCAGCATACTCTATGGGGGGCAGTGGTTTGTGGGAACTGTAAGGGAGAGATTCTTGAAATTAGTATGAATCAATACCAGGGCTCGAATCCACTGAAAGGAGAGGCACTAGCAGCAAGGTTGGCATCTACAATGGCGGCGGATTCCCATTGCAGTAATGTTATAATTGAAGGTGATTCGCAGATTCTGGTGAATCAGATTTTAAGCATCGATAGCCCTCCTCTGTGGCTTATAGCAGGAGAGGTTGATGCTATGCGCAATCTCCTTCGGGAATATGCTGGATGGAGAATTGTGTGGACTCCCAAGGCTGGTAATTCTATCGTTCATCGTCTAGCACAATGGGAGTTGCATTTGGGAAGGGTGAGAGTTGTACCTATTACTGATGTGCCCATGGAGATTATTACTTGTGATGACTCTGCTGTGCAGAGCAGGATAGAATTGTAATGGGTATTGCTCCCATGTTGCGAAGAAAAAAAAAAAAAGAGAGGAATTTATATCCCCAGTTGCTAAATTCTTTCTTTATGATTTTTTTTGTCTTTATATATTTTTGTTGTGGCTTTTTCCTCTGTTGCAACACTCAAATGAGAAGATGAGCAAAAGTCAACTTCTGCAAGAAATGGGATCTCATTTGGGGCCGTCGGTCTGAAACAAAGAAAACTCTGGACTTTTGACTTGGCGAAACTAAAGGCACAACGACCTCCTCGACCACCGCCGCCACCTCCTAGAGGGCCCAATGGGCCAATCCCCTAACAGTCATTCCCTATACTTTATTTATTAAAGAATCTCTACTGTGGCGTATATGTCATTTCAGTACTTTGTAATGTTACAAATGTGGTGGATAAAGATGGCTGGTTTGAAGAGATCTCCCTCTAAGTCGGTATTTCAAAACGGCCGAGCAAGCCTTCCACGATAATTTTGAAAGCAAGTCAGATCATGTTCTTCTAGTAATTCTAATGGAATTTTTATTGGTCTATTACAAGAGTCTTTACAAAACAAAGTCACTACACCTTACGAATCAACAAAAATCTTAGATTCCTAGGTAACTACAACACGCTAATTCAACGTAATTACAACACGCTGATTTTTATTTTTGAAATTGAGACTAAAAGATGTGACAATTTTATTCTTAAACATTAATTGCATTGTTTGCTGGACCCTTTCTTGAGTTACAGCAGCATTTACACAACTTCATCATCCCAAATTGGGTGCATCAGAATCACCACCAAAATAGTACAGTCAAAACTATTGATATTCCTTTCCCCATTGGAAAGATATCAATTGGAGAATCAACATTATATGGGCTATGCAAAATAGCTGCCTCCAGATAGGCAGGTGCCATGCACATTATTGCAAGAGACATAGCTGCAGTAAAAACCAAGATGAAAAGTTTGTTTTTAAGAGGAAATCCACCGATGACCAGAATTAGCACACTAAGGGATGCAAAGAACGAGGTTGTGTTGAAAAATAAGAACAGGTGGTAATCTTCTTCTTGGCTATAAGAAGAATTGATGTGTCTGCCTCACTTGTCTCAGTTTGATAAGAGGGATCAACAGTTCCTTTCGTTTGTTGCTGCCAAACACCACCTAGTGGGCTGATTCCAGCTTGGAAAGTCATGGTTGCAATCACAATGGCCACTAGCATCAATGTGCCATGTGTCTCTTCCATCCAAGAACTCTGGTACTTCAAGTGTTTCACCCATGAACACCAACAATGGTATGGCCAACATTTCCTCAACCTCGACTGTGCTCGCTGTCCCTCCATAATGATGTGCGGCGGTTGTGCTTCATCAAGACCATGATTAACATGCGATGTCGTTAGTAGTAGAGAATTTGGATCCGTCGATCTTCTAACGCTGGCTTCCTTTAAGATGTCTTGGATTTTGAGACATTCATAATCTCTTGGACAAAAATCCAAGAGATCCAAAGCTGTGCGACCATTTATGTTCTTGGCATTAGCCTCTCTTTTTTATCTCCGATAGTGAAAGCAAATATGCTATGGTCTGTACAAATACAACAGTCGGATTTATAAAACGCTTTTAAAGGATGAATATACTATTTTAAGGGAATTAACATGTAGAAGTCAAATCATTTCACAGACATGGGTAATCTGTCACTTAGTATTGGACCAGAAAGTCGGAATTTCTCTTCTATATAAGACTATAAGAGGGTATAAAGTATATCATGTTAACGCACCTTCATTTGCTTGAGCATGACAGCTAAGTGCAATATGGAGTTGCCATCATGGTCTTTGGAGTTGAGGAGTTCCCCGTCATTAGCCGATTCCACTAGCAGTTTCAAAGCATCCAAATGATTATTCCAAATAAATAGGTGCAAAACACTATCTCCACAGAGATCCACCCGAATTGAGTCGGGTTGGGCACGAATCAAATTTTATAACCTCTATTCTTCCCCTCATTGCAGCGAAAAAGAGAGGAATTCTCCCACTTTGATCTTGAACCAAACAAACATTTGTACTTGCTTGCAACAATGCTTTTGCAATCTCAGTGTGGCCTTCAGCAGAAGCCAAGTGAAGGGGGGCTCGGCCCAACGAGTCCACTTCATCAGCAAGTTTGGGTTTCTCTCCGAGAAGAGTTGTAGTAAATTCAAGGTAGCCGCATAAGACTGCTATGTGTAAGGGCGTTTCACTGAAAGATGTCTATGAGATTCTATGAAGAATGAGAGGATCTCTTTCCATCAATGTGTTCAAGTTGCTAATACACCCATCAAGTGAGGCTTGGTAAAGTGCAACTATATTATCTTCTTCAGCATGCCTCCTATCCATCAAGAAAAGTCGAAGAAATTCTTCACGACTGAACTCAAAATTAAGCAAAGTTCACCAGGAGATATAAATGGAAGGGGGTTAATAGAGCCGATGCTTTCCTTGTGTATTAGTAGGAAAATGACCTTTATAAAGTCAGAGGCCACTTTTCCCACAAAGAGGGACCACAGCCTAGTGGAAGAAAAAGCACAAATGGAAGAGAATATTCAAGGTGCATGGCCACGTGGATTCATTAAACTGACAGTGGCAAAGCTAGGAATGCAATCGAAGGTGGGCAAACTCCTAAGGTGGAAAGTGCGAGAAAATGACATCGAGAGAGAGAGAGAGTCACTTGGAAATGGACAGTGGGAAGTTGGGGATTTTAGAGAGCCAGTCGACCCAGCGTGTTGAGGAAGAACTAGAACTGAGACCGGCGTTGAGGAGCTGAGAGGTGAGGGAGTGAGTTAAGAGAAAGAGGGAGTGAGAGGAGAGGGGAGAATCGACAGTTCGACGTGGAGGAGCTGAGAGAAAGAGGCGGAGAGGGAAGATCATGCTAGAGGAGAAGGATGAGGGGAGATTTTTTTAAAAAAAAAAGGAAACAAAAATAGGCTGGGCTAGGCTGCTTGGACTTAGGAGGCGGGCTGAGGCATCTGAGCAGGTTGAGGGGGGCGGGCTGCGTTTTCAATGGGCCAAGGGGGGCGAGCCTAGTAAAAAAAAAAAGAATTTAGGTGTAAAAAAAAATTTTGGGGGAGCCAACCTGGGCGGTGGCCCCTGTTCGCCCCCCTTGCCTCCGCCTGTATTTAAACACTTCATATATATATATATATATATATAACAAGGATAAGTGGTAGGGTCACAGCGTCTCCATCAGCCATTTGTGGAATTGTCCCCCAAACCTCAAATCTTCAAGCGCATGAATTCGGTTCGTTAGTGACTCCAGATCAGTCTTCCATGGCTGCCATGAGCCTCCAAAGGCTTCCGTTGGCCTCCGAATAGCATTCAAGTCTCCTAGAGTAATCCAAGGAATGTCGGGGGCCACTCCCAAGTCTTCCATACTCCCCCACAGACCCCGTCTTCCTTCATAATTGTAGGATTTATTGAAACAAGAGTAATTTAAGTCTGTAAACAGTAGCAGAATCCAAAAATATCCCCCAAGATTACTCCTGACTTCTACGGGAATGAGAACAATTCAATGTGAAATTAACATCTAGTATTTTAGTATAAGATCAACAATTTAATTTTCTCTTAGACATTGATAACATCATCTGCTGGACCCACTGTTGACCTGCATACAGACTTGCGCAACTTTTTCATCATCCAAGAGATTAGGCGGACTGTATGAATCAGGCCATGGACAATATGCAGTAGAATCCAAGTGCCTGCTAATGCGTAGCCCATCCCATATACTTTATGCAAAAGATGATCCGGGGTCGCCAAACCAACTGCCCACATGTAGGTGAGTGCCATGAATGTGACCGCGGTAGACATCGCTAAGGTTAAGAACCATATAGAAAGTTTGCTCGTAAGAGGGAACCCGCTAATGACCAGAAGTAAGACGCAGAGGGATGCAAAGAAAGAAGTGGTGTTGAAGTATAAGAAGTTTAGGTAGTCATGTGGCCAGGAATAAGACAAAACTGCGGTGCCGGCTTCACAGATATTTTGTGTACAATTGAAACCACCGGTTGTGGTATTTTCTTGCCAAACACCACCTGGTGGGCTGATCCCAGCTTGGAAAGTCATCGTTGCGATCACGGTGGCCACCAGCATGAGTGTGCCACGAGTCTCTTCGATCCAATCGCCCTGGTATTTCAAGTTTTTTAACCCATGTCAATAAACGAGAGTATGTCTGCCAGCACTTACTACTGCTACTGGTGATCGTAAGCCTTGATTGAGCTGGCAGTCCTTCAATACTGTTCTCTTCAGGCTGTGCTTCATCAAGACCCTCAGCACGTGGTGTTGACAAGAGAGGAGTACTTAAATCAGTGGATCTTCTAACGCCAGCTTCCTTTAGAATGTTTTGGATTTGAAGGCATTGAAAATCTCTTGGACAAGCTTCTAAGAGATCCAAAGCTGTGTAACCCATTTTGTTCTTGGCATCAGCCTCTGTTTCTATTTTCTCCACTGAAAGCAAGTATTTTATGGTCTGCATAGACACAACAATCTAGTGTTTCATCCAAGTACGTCGGCAAATACAGAAAATGGTAGCTTAGAAACGATAAAAAAACAAAACAACAAACAGTGGTAACGCACCTTCATTTGCTTCAGCATCACAGCTACGTGCAATATGGAGTTCCTATGGTGGTCTTTGGAGTTGAGGAACTCCTCAACATTACTGGATTGCACTAGTAGTTTCAGGGCATCCAACCGGTTATATCGAACGCACATGTGCAAAACAGTATCTCCATCGAGATTCACCCGGATTGAATCTGGCTGGGCAGCAATCAAGTATCTTATGATCTCTATTCTTCCTCTCATTGCAGCAAAATGGAGAGGGATTCTCCCATCTTGATCGGGAACTAAGCAAACGTCCACGTTCACTTGCAACAACGCTTCAACAATCTCGGTGTGGCCCTCAGCAGAAGCCAGGTGAAGAGGGGCTCGTCCATATGCATCGACTTCATGCGCAAGTTTAGGTTTCTTGCTGAGAAGAGCTCTAGTAAATTCAACATGGCCAAGCAAAGCTGCTATATGTAAGGGGGTTTCACTGAAAGATGTCAGTGAAATTTTGTGGAGAATGAGCGCATCCCTTTGGACCAATTTGTTCAAAGTGCTTACACACCCACTAAGTGAGGCTTCAAAAAGGACATGTATATTATCTTTTTCGTTGTGCCCTCTATCCATGGAAGAAAGTGTAAAAGCCTTTTCTAATTCAATAGAGCTCGGTGCTTCCCTTCCCCTTGTGAACTAATAGGAAAGGGAACCATTAGATTTAGAAAGTCAAAGAGGGCGGCCGCAGCCTGTAGGTCATGTGTAGTAGAAGAAAAATAATGGAACAACGTTAGATATGATTCTTTTAGTCCAGAAGAAATGAATGGAAAATCGCGTCCCCACAGCTTCTACGGCCTAGGTAGGAAGCTCTGGCTCCATCTGTTTTAACCAATAATGCCGCTTTCCCTTCTTCCTCAGCCAGAATAAACAAATGAGAGGCCGCTAGGAGCGTATTTCCGTCTTTTGCATTCTTGGGAGTTTTCGTCGTCAGTGCGAATTCTTTGACTTACGATGTTGCTACCGCCTACTTTAGTTTCGACTTTTGAGGGACGTGTTTCCTATATGTCTCGAACTTTTTGACAACTATTTGTAGGTGCATATGGAGGTTAATCCCCTTAATTCTAGCTGTATTTCTTAGTTTTCTTTTTTCGGTATCAATAAAAGTATTGCTTATTAAAAAAAAAAAGAGGCGGTTAGAAGACTAGGCATCTTTCTAAAAAATTTCCCTCTAAGTACTTTTTTTTTTAATCATTCATCTAATTAGTACTTTATAATAGGGGTGAAAACTGAACCAAACAAGTTCGGTTCTCTTGTTCTCCCAATTGACAGTCGAATCGTCGGTTGGGAGAACCATTCGGGCCGACCAGATTCGATGGTCGGCCAGTTGACTCCTGTAAGAGAGAAGAATGGTTGAGAGAGAGCATATATATGTGAGAGAGAGTGAGAGAGAGAGACAACATCGGTGGCGAAGTTTCAGCACATTGTGAAGTCACTTAAGTGTGAAGGGGGCTATGGTTTCAGGCTTTCAGCACAAGGTGAAAGGGGGAAGGGGAAAGAAATTAAAAGGGGGGTGTGAGATGGCGTCGTTTCGCACCCCATTAATTTAAAAAAAAAAAAAAGAAGTGAAATTACCTGGGGGGCCCTCGGTTCAGCGCCCTGGGCCCCCAAAACTGTGGGCGAACCGAGGCCCTCAGTTCTAAAATTTTTTGGGCCGACAGCTTAATCAGGCTATCCTAGAATCAGCCAGGCACAATCAATTTTGACCGGTTTGGGTTGGCCTAGTCGGTTTCGGCCCAAATTTGTTCAGGCCTACTTTATAAGTTTTATACAAGGCAATATAACCCCAAATTATGTGTTTTTGGTGCATCACCCAATTGTATTTTTATTCAAGAAAAACAAACCTAAAAAATCGCCATTATGTCAGAGCTATTTTTCCCAAATTAATGCTTACATTTTTTTTTCTCTTTTATGTGAAAATTACCGTAGTTAGTTTCTTTCTACAGGGCATTTTGCAAAGTATTCTAAAATACAAGGCTAAAATATTACACATCCTTCTGTTATATAAACTTTTTTTAAATATGCTCCTAAGGTTCATTTTGTTGTCTCGTTGCTCCTGTGGTAGTGTACCTTTCCTAAAAATACCCCTTCGTCCATAATCTATCTGCAAACTAACAAAATTTGTTGAGTTGTCAAAAAAATTACACGTCATAGTCAATAGAAAGAGGACGCGTGTCCAATTTGCTGACTGGGTTAATGTCTATGTGGTTTCCATACATTCCACGATGTCAACAAAAATATCATGCCAAAAATGCCCCTACCATGTCTCTAAAAATTGAACAATACCATCAAGGCATCGTTGTCTTCACCAAACTCCAATTTTTTTTTATTAAAAAAATATATCAAATCATCTCTCCTCCTATCTTTTTACAAACTCCTATAAAAATTAAATATTTTTAAAATTTCTCACAAAATTTTACACAAAAATCTATAAAACTTTGTCCCTCAACCAACGAAACAGATATTCAATACGCAATAAAACGAAAAAAAAAAAATGAAAATAAAATAGTGGCCCGACAAAAATACGAGGAAAAGAATCACCACCTAAGTCCGTGGAAAAAAGGGGGAATGGAATGAGTCTTAACTAATTCTTAGTTTAAGCTATTCAACTAAAAAAAAAACGGGTTGGGACTCCCCACCCCGACCCCTTAACGATGGAGGGGGGAGGAATCCCTCCTCCACCCCTGCCGCCTGGGTGGTGGGAGCAGGGAGGAATCCTCCCTCCCACGTTCGTACTCTCCATTCCTTCCATTTTCCTCTTCAACCATGTCTTCAGTTCCCACGGTTTTACGCACCTTGTTCTGTTCGAAGGCATTGCTCCATCTTAAGGGTCAATGTTCTTAATTATACCTTCATGTTAGCGTCTGTTTGGTCAGAAAATTCAGGATATGAATCTTGCCCGCCTAGAAACTGCGGTACTGGCCCAAACATAAGCTACCCTTTTCATGTTTTTGGTACGGGAGATGACAAATAAATCAAACTATAGGCAATGTTGACTACAGGAAGTTGTTGAAGAATGGATTTACACTCGAATGGAGTGCATTCAATTGTGTCGCGTGTCAACGAAGCGGTGGCCGTTGCGGGTTTGAAGAGGGAGATAATGTATGCTATTGCCACGATGGAATATCCATCATAGTAGCAGCCATGAAGGTAAGGCTGCTAGAGATTGCTCTGCTTTAAGCTTTCTTTCTTTATTGCTTTAGCTCCAAAAATTGTCCATACTAGAGGAATAGCGAGGTTCTTGGAGGACGTCAAGAAGCTTAGGAAAACTTCAAACCCATTACCCATCTACCTTCCAATCTTTTTTGTTTTTCCCAAACGCTCTTCAAGTTCGTGAGACCTGCAACTTGCAGGGCATACAGTCTGGAATGACACCTTCGAGCAGGCAAAGATATAAGGTTCAGGGACAAAAGCTCTTCGCACTAAAGAAACCCATTTTCTTGGACTGCACACGAATCACTCCTTCTCAAGTTGGGTTAGCCACTAAACATGCTCATAGGCGATTGCTTGACCAGTAGCATAGATTTTAACTCAAACAGAGCCCATTTCAGATTGAGTAGGATTTGATGCACATCTATTTGACCGAAGATAGGGCTACCAGCCAACCCCCGGTGAAATGATCCAGAACTTTCAAGTGCTTATATACAACGTCACTTCACCATATTTGTTTTTCCTCGTCAATTCGTTCTCTTTTACCCCGATCGTTTCCTTCCTCCGTCTAAAAGACGACTATAGAAATGCTCATTGTTCGACATTACTTTGCAGTCATACCGGCTTGATGAGGGACGATGGCCCGCAAACTGCAAGCAGGTCCTCGTCTCTGTATTACCCAGAACTGGGCGGCCAGACATCGGAGGAGATCCCCCAACCGGAGCGGCGGCTCAGGATCCCTCCTCTACCCCTCCACCGTGAAGGGGTACAGTGAACTCCCCACCCCGTCACTTGTTCTATCGTTTTATTTTTTTATTTTTATATTTATTTTTTAAAATTTTAACTTTAGTATTCAATTGTACGTTTTTATTTATTTTAGATTTTAGATTTTAATTTTTAAAATATTTATATTTATTATTTATTTTAATAACATGTGTATTGGACAAAAAAATTTCCGTTAAATACTTTTAAGGGCATTGAGTATAGTTTGATTTGGTACCAAAATCATAAATTCAGTGACCTTTTTTAATTTTTTTAAAACCTAATAAATTTTTTAAAAGGTACTAAAACGTGAGTTATTTGTCAATTTTTCAAAAAAATAAAAATATTTTTCGAGTGGATGTGACGTCATACTCCAATTACGACCACGTTTCTTGCCGGGCGGTATTCTAGCGGACGTTGGGTAGCTCTCACTGGTCACCTCTCAAACCCAAAAGGCCGAAGTGCCCAACAAAAGATATAAGAAACAGATCGGAGTCAAACTCCAAAAACTGGAAATGGCCGTAGCTGCCCCTCTCTTGTGGTTCTCCCCAACTGTGGATAATGGCAACTTTCAGAGAAACGATCGGGGTTTCACGAGTATCACACCAAGACCTTATTTTAACTCTCCAACTGCCATTCATCTCCTCAATTACAAAACGAAACGGGCAACTATCAGGTACCTCTCCTCTCTAGTTCTCATGGACTGTGCATGGTCACTGAGAAAAAGGTGAGTGAAACAAGTATCGGATGATACCAAGATAAGCAGCTTAGTAAGTACTGGAACTTTAGAGAGATTGTAGGACACTTCAACTTTCTTTTCCTTTCCTTCTCTACAATCTTGTTGGCAATCATAACGGTAATCCTTTGTTTACTCCTTTCGTTCCTTGTTTTTCTTTCTTACTTTTCGCCCCTAGCTTTGGAGATACTTCTCTTGATCTGTTATTTGTAAGGCTTAGAGCTCTTTCTGTTCTGTCTTTCTTCTTTTTGGAGTTCAAAACTACAGTAAAACGAAAAAGAATAATAAGGGATGTATCGCCTAAACTGAGCACGGTCCAAAAAGTTGAATGAATTACGTAAGAATATTTCAGAGGGATGAAATCATAACCCCCTAGGCGTCCCCTCTTAATTTCACTCGAATTTGGAATATCAAAGAGAGGCTCAACTGATTGAATTCGTAAGTCATCATGATGTTGTAGGTGTCAATCGACAAGTACCGATGAACCAAAGGCGAGAAGAAACCTACTGGACAATGCCAGCAACCTCCTTACCAATTTGTTAAGTGGGGGAACTCTCGGGTCCATGCCTATAGCTGAAGGTGCAGTCTCGGATTTGTTTGATCGGCCTCTCTTCTATTCACTGTATGATTGGTTCTTAGAGGTACACTTTTTTCTCAAGATTGCCATAGATGACTTGATTGAAATGCTAATATCTTATACTCCGGGCTTGTGTTTCTATTTCTGCCTACTGGTTGATTGGCTCTGGACTCTTCTCAAGTAAGGTAATCGTTGTGGGGCAGACACAGAGACAAATAGCCCTGCAGACGTTCAATCTGATTGGATTCATTTTAAGACATACCTCCGTGTTCTCGATTGCCATTTCTTTTGTGTGTTTTTGCATTTTTCATTTAATAACTGCCTGTCTGGCTGTCTCCCGAGTCCTGTTGTTTGCTCTCCTGTAAATATGTTTGTTGAATTTGGCAGCATGGCTCTGTATATAAGCTTGCTTTTGGGCCGAAAGCATTTGTGGTTGTATCAGATCCCATTGTCGCACGACATATTCTCCGAGAAAATGCATTTTGTTATGACAAGGTACTGTCCAATTATATGCTTCTGTTCTTCCACTGCCCAACCCTTCCTCCCTCTTTCCCCTTGTCAACAAATTTGCTTGTCACTATGAAAGTATGTGAAATGCCTACTATCTCTATGTGCAGGAATGAACTATTTTTTTTTTAGACTGCATGTGTATAGGCCTGCTTCACACGTCTCATCTTCATTGTAACTTACGTTGATACAATAAAAGTCTTATGGATATGTTATTTCTATCTCTTGATAAAAGTGAAGATTATTTCTATCTCTTGATAAAAGTGCCTTTGGCAAATTCCAAGGTTACTCTATTTTAACTTGCACTTTTGGGTCCTGAGGCAAATAACTTATGGAGATTTGTTGGAGAAAACCATCCATAAGAAGAAAACTGATAATAGCTTATAAAATTGACTCCAAACATTATGAATCTGAAGAGTTTTTCCATAATGTTTGAACATTCGGGAATTCAGGTTCTTTAATTCTATCTATTTGAAGTACTTTATATATACAATACTTGTTCTAAACTAGTGGATCAACTTCTTGCAAACCTAATTAGGGAGTCCTAGCTGATATCCTGGAACCTATAATGGGCAAAGGACTTATACCTGCTGATCTTGACACTTGGAAGCAGAGGAGAAGAGGTAAGCAAGTATCGTTGTATATTGGGCTTTGCACCTTAGTTTTGACAAAAAGAAAAAAACTACTTTTGATTAATTATCTGAATATAATGATCCATGCTTTGTAGCTTTCCTGATTCTTCAGCCGTTATTGGGTTTCTTGAAAATTGTTTGGAGCTCTGCCTAGCTTTAGTGGTTTAGATCAAAGTTCTCAAGAGTACAAGAAATTTTAGTTCACATTGGTAATTTTAGGCATGTCAACTTCATTACTTCTACGCAGTAGGAGTTAATGTTGGCCCGGAATTCATCAGCTTTTTTTACACCCGTGTAGGTTTCCTGTTTCACCTGTTGAACAACCTATCCAATATTAGTCACTTGATACAATGACTACTTTCTGGGCTTCTTTCTATTAAAACATCAAAGGATATACAGCACTATGTTTTACTCCTTGATGTTCAACCCCACTATGTTTCACATATATGCAAAATTGAACAATTTAGATAAACTACACTATGAAAATTAAAGAGCAATTCTTGACAAAACTGATATGCCACAGGTGGAGAATTTGAAAAAAAAAAAATAGAGAACGGAAAATACAGGAATAAGTAGTTGAACATAAGTAAGTAATCCTTGGTGTTATGCAATGGTTACTTATTAAGGAATTATATGTTCCATCTGGTTTAGAGAGATGCTAATGTTGTAACTTGTAGTGAAGGACGAGCACAAGTTTACCGGCTAACTAGAAGGATCCTAATCACATGATAGCCTAAGGTCTGATATCCAGTGCCGTGCTGGAGATAAGTAGTCTGACAAAAATTTAGAGAAATACGATTTTTGTATATTTCCAGACCTTTGCTGATCTGCACTGTGGATCCACTTTAACCAAGTACTCTTGAGAGACACAATTGTTCTGTGCTGGTTAAAGTTCCAGGTGATAATACTGTGCTTGGGGGTATTCAATTTAATCTAAACAAGGCCTGCATATTCAATTTGGTATAGTCAAGGGTGCCCATTTTGTATATAAACTTCTTTGATGGAAAATCTCTACCTTCCTGTGCTTAAACACAACGGTATTAGGATATCATTGTTTTACAAGAAGCTCATAGAATGCAACCTTAAACCATATATTATTTCAGACATATGGACTAAATCTGGTTTTGAACCTGATAACATCCTCTATAGGCTACCTTAGTTTTCATTGACTCTTCTTAGTGAGTTTCATAATGTGAATGATATAAAGGGTACTTCTACAGTTCCAAGTATTTCTGGACATGCGACGCATTCGGTTTTGGTACTATTCAACTTAGGGAATCAAATAGTTTCTGGGGTGAGGGTCCAAGTCTGCCAGGATCAATAAGAAGAGTCTATGTAAATTTTTTTAAGTTGTTTTTTTTTTAATAAGTCTTTGGTTTTTAGTTCTTCCATTCTTTGAGAGGTGGCTGATAATTTTTCTTAGTTAATACATTTTAGGACTGGTTCTTTTAATTTATCTCAAAATACTGTGCAGTTATTGCTCCTGGGTTCCATGCTCTATACTTGGAAGCTATGGTCAAGGTCTTTACTGATTGTTCAGAAAGAACGATATTAAAATTTGAGAAGCTTCTACAAGTAGAGAATTTAAGTGGAGAGAAGACAATTGAGTTGGATCTTGAAGCAGAGTTTTCTAGTTTGGCTCTTGACATTATTGGGCTTGGTGTCTTCAACTATGATTTTGGTTCTGTTACCAAGGAATCTCCTGTGATTAAGGTACATCCTCCAGATCTTGTTCTACCTATTTTTCTGCTAAGGAATGCAATTCTGTTGTGTTGTTGCATTCCTCTTATAGCATATGCCTACCATCTACTTTTTTTCTTCTTCTTAGTAACGGTAGCTATTTATGTTAAAAGATGTGCATCTCATAAACAGATTGGAAAGACAATTTTTTTTTTTCTATACTTTTTCCAATAACAGTGCCACCTTTCCTCTTTTTATTTTTGTCCTCTTTTTTCACCATAATGTTATAAAGCTAATGATTGGCTCTTTGAATAACAATATCAGGCAGTATATGGTACACTCTTTGAAGCTGAGCACAGATCTACTTTCTACATTCCGTACTGGAAAATTCCTTTGACAAGGTGGATAGTCCCCAGGCAGCGGAAATTCCAGAATGATCTCAAAATTATAAATGACTGTCTTGATGGGCTTATCAGAAATGCAAAAGAGACCAGACAGGTGAGAAGATACTTATGCGCTTTGATGTATGTAGATGAAGATTGAATGTCTTTAGAATAGGGAATGTTATGAACATAGTGACTGGAGGGCATTTAAAAGACATTAGATATCCATTACTTATCATGAAAGAATGTATCAATGTACCGGAGGGATTGAATGTTATTTTCTTTAAAGCAAAAGCCTGAAATGTGCTGAAAGGTAAAAGCATTTACAATGCTCCATACTTTATTTAGATATTTATTTCTTTCATGTTACCTGGGTGTTACAAGTTACTATGAATGACTGTTAGCTTATTAATATTATATATTTTGTAGTTGGAGCTCATTTGGCATTTTCTGATTAATGGTAATTTATAAAATAAGGTCCTTTTTTAGAGAACTCAGATAAAGGCTCTTTTTTTTCTCTCTTTTCTTATACGGTTGAATTCACTGAACGCTTTTGCCTTTTTCCTTTTTGTAGTTTACTTCAATAAGACATCCATCTTTGATTGTGAATTTCCTTAATACGCTTGATCATGTCCAGTGTCTTAGGTACATGTATTGCACATTCTTTGTTCCAATGTTTTCCATGATTTAAGAATTGGGAAGCAGACGTACCAATGACAATCTTAGAAAGGAGAGAAATAGGGAAACAGCATGAGAGGATCATGAATGAAGGTTTTGAAGATCTTACCTGGAAGGACTGCGAGGATCATACAGAATACTAATCTGTCTTCTATGTTGAACAACCTGCTCAGACCTGTTAGAGAACACTTCATAATTATTATTAGACCTGGAAAATTAGAAACAAAGAAAGTTAATAACATAACTGCAATCCAAGCTGGAAGTGTTTTTGTTAACTGCAAGTGCATAAAGGTTGCAGATCATTCTTGGTGCAGATAATAAAATGAAAAGGTTGGCATCTTTCAGAACTGAGTGACTGCAGGAGGACCTTCAAATTCGTGGTTTCTGTGGATAAGAACTAGATATCCCCTTTTACGTGTGTTTTCTGAAGATATTTTTCCTATTGAGACTGCTATTGTAACAGATACATTGCCAGTAGCTACGAAAGGTTTAATGGATGTTGAGGAAGGAGACAATGAAAGATGCAAGACTAGTTCCGGATCTCGGAAGTGATTGTAACTAATGTGGAGAAGCATTTCAATTGCTCTTGGACAAGAAATATATTATGGAAATTATTCTTTTATGTTTTATCTCCTCAAAATAAATCAGTACCGTATAAGCAGTTGTGTATCCTTTGTACACTGTTGAACAGTATTTATTCTATCACAGTTCGGCTTGCATTGTATTGCAGGAAACAGATGTTGAAAAACTGCAGCAAAGGGACTACTTAAATCTAAAGGTGGCATTTAAACTCTACCGTTTTCTATCTTTCTTCCTTGCTTTCCTGTATTTTTCGTCCTTTCCAAATATCATCCGATTGACATTTTGATAGTTAACTCTGAGATGTAAAGATGATGATTTATATCTTGGAGTTGTGCAAAAATTTTGAGATCTGCTATTGTAACTTCAAAGTATGCAGGATGCAAGTCTGTTGCGTTTCTTTGTTGACATGAGGGGAGCTGATGTTGATGACCGTCAGGTAAAGATTCCCTTACTTCAATCTTTCAGATTCTAGATACTCAGAGCAGATGTTAATGTTATTCTTTTACCGTGCATTTGTGTTTTGGTAGACCTGCTAATAATTGAGTGGTAAGTTGGAGCTTCTCTATCTCTGTCTGCTTGTTCACAGGTGCACCATCTGTTAGGTTGGACTTGTCTTGAACCAATAATATTTCCTCGTGACATTTTTGGATGTGCACAATTTGTTATGTTGGACTTTTCTTGAACAATAAAATTCCCTCTCGTCATTTTTGGTGTATAATTTCAGTAGAAATTGTCTTTTACAGCTTAGGGATGATCTGATGACAATGCTTATTGCTGGCCACGAAACAACAGCTGCTGTTCTTACATGGGCTGTTTTCCTACTTGCACAAGTATGATTTTTTATTACTAACTTTTGGGTACAGCAAAATAAGTGTCATGAGAAAGTTTCCATGGCTTATTCTCATTATTGCTTGTTTTTATCATAATGAGTTTCTCGCCAAGCTTATGCATCTTTATTTGCTAATGTGCAGAATCCCCCTAAAATGAGAAAAGCTCAAGCAGAGATTGATTCAGTGCTTGGCGTGGGGAGGCCAACCTTCGAATTGATTCAAAAATTGGTGTAGGTAACCCAATTACTACTTTATGAATTTGCTCTATCTATTGGTTGCTGTAGCCGTGAGATAAAAAAGCCTTTTAGGTTGTTACCTGTATAAATGAATTTACGTGTGAGATTTGCTTACACCTCATGGATACACACGAAATACATGAATCCAACACTACTTGAAAAATGTAAACGGCAATGTAGCTTTCCCCTGGCAAAATACCTACACAAATGTAATACTACATGGTAATGAGATACATTGACTGCTTGCAGCAAAATATGTGCATGATACGAGCAAGCTTTCATTCCATCAAAATAATAGCTATTTCCAGGGTAAAATTGACTTTGTAAAATCATTATATTAGTACTGATAATAGATACCGATAAGCAGAAGAAGCCAAGGTTTCTTCTATGTAGATTATAATCTCAATTCCGATTTTTTACATAGCTGTTGAAGGAAAATCATCAAAACGGGGGAAAAAGGAAATAAGAAAAGGTTACAGGAAGAATGCTTCTTGGACTTTTGTCAGCATTAGTGGTGGAGATAAAAGATTGGAAAATAAGCTCAAGCAGAACCTAGGTTACGCTTGACCAATCAGTAGCAAGCCTAGTATGAGCATAATTGCGCAAGCTTGTCCTAGCTCTCTTTGCTCGAGTCTAGCCTGAGTATAGTCCATGTTTGCTGAGCACACCTTTCTCTTTTGCACTTTTTACCAGTCGCTAAAAGTGACTAAATTTTCTATTTTCCATGCTCTCAGGTACATTAGACTTATTGTTGCAGAAGCTCTGCGTTTGTATCCTCAGCCTCCTTTACTAATTAGACGTTCTCTCAGATCAGATGTATTGCCAGGTATTTTTTCTGGCTGAAAACAGTGCTAGAAGGAGAATATTCACTTCTAAGGTTTTTTCGACACTTTACCCTCCATTTTTATGTGAACCCTAAAATTTTTATGAACATTGTTCTTGGAGGCTGAACTGTTCCACCTCATTTCTGTTTGATGCTCATTCAGTCTATGCAATAACAGTTTTATCCGGTTGATAAACTGCACTGTCTTCAAATGATATGCTTGTATTTTCCCCACAACCAATTTGTATAATGGCTAATTTCTTGTGATATTTGGGTTAATCATGGAGCTTTATTTTAATTGTGCAGGAGGGTCCAAGGGTGATAAAGATGGTTTTACTATTCCTGCTGGGACTGACATCTTCCTTTCTGTGAGTGGCAGTATCCATATTTCCGTTTCTCCCTTAGCTAATACTGACGTAGAAACTTCAGTGCGTGAGCCTGGAATTTTGACTTTGCCTGAAGGGTACTCTAATACAGACCCACCCATCCACACACAGACACAGACACACTTGTAAGCTCTTTGCTTTGCGCTTTAGCTTACAGCTCTTTTGTTTGTTTTTCAAGAATAATATTCTCTATATTTTGTTTAAGTTCAGGTATATAATCTCCATAGATCTCCATATTTTTGGGACCGACCCCATGAGTTTGAGCCGGAGAGATTTTTAGTCCAAAGGAAGAGTGAAGGAATTGAGGGCTGGGCTGGTTTTGATCCATCTCGAAGCCCTGGTGCATTATACCCGAATGAGGTGTGTTAACAATCTCCACATATTTCATGATCTCCCAAATTTAGCATTAATTAGTGAGTTTCCTGTTGCAATCATCAGATAGTATCAGATTTTGCCTTCTTACCCTTTGGTGGAGGCCCAAGAAAATGCGTTGGAGACCAATTTGCGCTAATGGAGTCAACAGTGGCATTGACTATGCTGTTGCAAAAGTTTGATGTGAAGCTGAAAGGACCTCCAGAATCAGTGGAATTGGTCACCGGGGCAACAATGCATACAAAGAATGGAATGTGGTGCAAATTGAGAAAGAGAGATGATGTCAGTTGATGACGTAGAGGGATTCCGGATGTTGCTAGTAATTGTACGGTGGATATTAACTGTTGTCAGCGACTATAAACATCCAAAAAATTTCATGGAATAAGATCTAAAATTTCAAAGAATGGGAAGCAATCATGAATAGAATGCGTCTGTGGATCTTCTCCCATCAAACGTATGTGAACCGATCCATTGAAGACCTGCTCGTACCGTCGGTCGAAGAGTGAAGCTAATGAGGGACAGACTGAAGTCAACAAATAACAAATTATTCTAAATTCTTCACTATTATCCCGCCAGCTGGGCTGCTGTAGTCAACAAATAACACACTTGCGCACGACATGGCCAAAGCTGCAGCGCGAGAGAGCCTGCATAGCACGAAGCCAACCGGATGCCGTAGAGCTGTCGTCCCAGAAGACCCATGCGTGTTTTTGTGTTCTGTTTTTCCTTTGCACTCCCAGTTATCTTGCAGCCTATATCAAACCATTCATCCTCGTAACGACCAGCTTCTATTCCGAAAGGACATGGACTGCAAATGTTTCCGTGCTCTTGGATTTATCAGCCAGAGTAACAAAATAACCACAAGGAAGTACGGCGCCATTATTCTTCGATTTGCTGTTTCGCTATAGGTATGTAGTCGTCGATTCTTAAAGAAGAAATGTCCTCTGGCTTTTAATTTAGAGGAAACGACAAACGGCCATGAAAAAAAAAAAAAAGGAAAAACAAAAACACAGGACATAGGACTTTTTTCGGACATTTTGACCCATCATGCTTTGAGCCTGACAACCAAGGAAGAATGCTTGATTTGTTGCTGTATTAGCGGACATGGTGTTTGCATATAGGGCAGTTTCTGTTGCACCGTTCTATTTATCAGCCACAGCATTAACTGTTGGAATTTTCCCTCTTAGTGTTTCACCAAAATATGTTTATCTGTTTAAAATCAAATCCATAGTATATGTTTATCTGTTTAAAATCAAATCCATTATACTCTGCACACTTAATCATGGATTTTCACAGATACAAAACATCCTATTCTGTTCACTTTACTCTCCTTGAATGGACTTTGCAAGCTGCTGAAAGTTACCATGAAACCACTTTAAATGGTCAACTGTATTCTTTAGAAGACGCAAGGTAAATTCAAGAAACATGGTTGGGATTAAAAATTTGTGCAGGAGCGTCAAAGTGGGTGGCACAAGAACTATTAGTTGCTTGACATGAGAAAGACATGGAAAGACGAAATGAATTATGTAAACCTTATGTACTGCTTAAAAAAGGCGAAAAGTACCAACAAATTCAGTAATTTGATGAGGCAACAAATTTTTGTTATTAAGAAATTATAAAGGATCTCAAGAATTCAATAATAGGGAATACTACAGGATGGAGACATGAATCTTCTTGAATGATAAGAGGTTCAAATCATCTCACTTAACAATATTGAGTGTACAAGTAATCAGGATATATACATTCTATACCTCACATATACATAAAGCTTTTTAACAACTAAAAAGCCTTTTAGGAAGAAAACAAAACCAAACAACTTGATTAAACTTGGGAATAAATAGACAACTGCTCTATCTACGTTTATGAAATCTGAGTGGCTGGGTATCCTACCTTTCAAGGCGCTGATGAAGTTTCTTATTTTGTAGATGTTTTGGTGCAACATTGAGAAACTGTGAGGAGCCAATTGACTGTTGCTGCAGATAAGGAGTCTATTTCGATGAAATAAATCCCATTTTGGAAGTAAAAATACACAATCCCAATTGAAAAACGTACCATATCTTGCAGATTGTCCTGAACGTCAAAACACCCGTGTATATTTGGCGCTTTGTAACTAAGGTGTCCATGCAGCTGCAAAAACACAATCCAAGACCTACTGCTCATCAGTATTCTATACAAGATGAAACTTCTTTAAAAGATGAAAACAGTTAGTAAGTTCATAACCAGTCCTTGCATGCTCTGTTGGGTACCATATTGACCAACACGTGCCGCTACTGACTGCAACGGTCCCTGAAGAAATGAAGAAACTTTGTCAGAATTAGAGGCATTGCTTGCTCCTTAAGTATTAAGCATAGCTATCAACGACAAATAATAACAAGCAGCATACCAGGCCCTCCATGCCCTGTTGATTGCTATAATAATCATCATGCAGAGGAGAACTCGAGTTCAACTGTCCCTGGGATAAGCATAAAAAGGCACCTACTATAGATTATAATAAATTGGAAGATACAGAAGTGTCAAGACCAGACAATGCCATACCACAGCATGTATACTTTGTTGAGCATCAAAAATTCCATCAAGAGTAGGAGCTCTAGAACTTAGTTCCTACAAAAAGGACAGAAAGCCCACTTGAGAAACAACTGCAAATATTTCCTATAACAAATTCTTCTTGAGATATATTAGGACTTAGGTGACACATGTTATTCATACCACCCCTTGCATGTCCTGTTCAGGAATGTAACAATTATCCAGGTTGTGTCCGCTTGAGTTCATCTGCTCCTACATGAGTAATACCCATAGTGGAGTGAGAACCATTATAACCATTATCTTGCAACCCAAGAGAAAATATAATTGAAAGTATGAATATGGGACAAACCATCTGCTTGCAGCTCTCTTGCATCCCAGTAGTTATTCCACCTGGCTTCGAGTGCCCCTACAATAAACAGAGGACCAACTTTAGGATGTCTCAATGCATATACCTTATGGCAAGTTACAAGATGTGCATGTCCCTAACTAACCTTTCTCTTCTTATATGTTTTCTTTTTTTTATTGGCCATGCTGCTATGATTCTCTTCTTCAATGTCAAGGAAACGACGAATCTCCAATGTGTTTTGCTCCGAAACACTCCTGACAGAGTTGTTCACACCCACACAATGTTTCAATACATCCTCTAACGCTTGAAATGCTATATGGTAAGTTTCTTCAGATAAAGAACCTTCTTCTACCATTCTAGTTGCACGTTTACATAGATCATTGAAACGTTGTACCCTGTAATGAAGCCCATTTGATATTTTAACATTAGTTTGCCTGACCTTTGCATCTTTGGTCCAACGCTTCAAAATATACCGGGATGGGATGTTGGTAACACCAGACATCTGCAGAACAAGAATTGCATGTCTACAAAGAAAACCCCTGTATTCAAATGAGCGACATAGACAACATATATCCAACTCTGGTTCATTCCAAGCTACAAGGAAATTCTGGTGTTCTTCAAAATCATCAACTCGAAAGATCACTGCTCCTTTATCATCCGTTTCCTTTTGCAGATGACAAGAACCTACTCCCAAAACTTCAGCCTGAAATTTCATAAATATGGCATCAGTATACACTCTTGACATCTGTTTCTCAAAAGGTGAGAGGGATCTTAATGCAGGTTGTTTGTGGCATATTTCAAAATCAGCTTCAGTTTCCATTTCATATCTGTCTTCCAGAAACGTTTTATACTGCTCAATAAACTCCTTGAATGTAGTTTCCCCACATACGTACTTGTCAAAGAATGAGGTTACACTTTCAGATCTCTCAGTTGTCGACAGTCCAGCTAAAAATATATCCCGCATGTAAGTTGGGACCCACTTATGACGATCCTCATACAATGAATGGAACCATTCATCCTCCTTCAGTTCAAATTTATCAGCCATTTTGCACCATCTCTTTTCGAAATGTTCATCTGTCCAAGACTGGTATATGCATTTGTTAAATTTAGCCAAAAAAATTTCATTTTCATTTATCATATCACCCAAATTTTGTGGAATCCTCATCAGTATGTGCCATAGACAAAAACAGTGGCGTGTATCAGGGAATGCATCTGCAACAGCTTCTTTCAAGAACTCGTCTTGGTCAGTGATTACTACTCCTGGAGCTTGGCTGCCTACCGCTTTAAGCCAAGTCCGCATTAACCAAAGAAAAGTTGAAGTAGTCTCCTCACCAACCAATGCACATCCCAGCAAAATGTATTGGAAGTGATGATTAACTCCAATAATAGGAATAAACGGTACTTTATATTTGTTTCTAACATAAAAGGTATCAAAGAGGACGACATCAGAGAAACTGCCATAATCATTCCTACTCTTTGCATCAACCCAGAGCACACTTCTCAAACGCTTTTCATGGTCCAAGTCTATTGCATAAAAGAAGTTGGGATTAGCATCCTGCATATGCATGAAATTTTCGAGCATCAATTGTACATCTCCCTCATCTAAAGCCAACTGCAGACCTTTCTTTTGACAAGCAACAATACCAGATTGCTTGTTACTTCCCCTGATAGAATTATAAAAATCATATTGACAAATCTCATGGTTATGCTCCTTGATAAAACCATGCACAACCCATTTCCCATCAGCCATCCTCTTGATATGCATGCCTGCCTTGCAGTCTGTCTTTATACATGGTCGTGCTTGCGCAGTTGTATTAGAGGCACGCTTGCTTCCAAATCTCGAACAGGCAATTTTGATGTCAATGAATTTTCCTGATTTTTTTGAGCGCCGACTGGCTTTTATGGTGATGCCAAATCCCACAGACCGAGCATATTCTCTGTAGAAAGAATATGCTGCCTCCTTTGATTCAAATTCCAATCCACTATGGGGTTCTGAAATGGCCCCTTTATTAACAAAACTCAGCCCCGTGGTGTTAACATCAAACTCATTATGAACATTGGTAACATTTTCATTTGTATCTGGTCCAAGGACTTCCTCAGCATGTTCACTCAGTGTAGGAGAATTTAGACCCTCTTCGTCAACATGCACTCCATCTGCATCGTCCACTATATCAGCATTGGTATTGGATCTAATGTCAAATTTCTCCTGTTCGCATGATGGCAGTTCAAGATTGATCTCCATGGTAAAATATTGTTTAGTCAATAGAAAAGGACATTTTAAACAACTACCTGAAAGGATAAACTATGTATTAGTTTACAGCCAAATAAAGACTGAATTTGAACAGAAACGACAGGTATATTTATAAATCATCGACCAAATAAGATATCAAAATAGTGACAATAGTAGAACGCCCATACCTGCAATTCAAATACCAACTTGCTTCACTAAAAAAAAAAATTATAAGTAAGCCAATTTTATTAGGAAAAGTAACAGGGACTATACCAAAATCACTTAATCCAAACAAGCAAGAAAACTAAGGAAATCATGAAAATCTACAAAAGTGCAGCCAAGCGCCGCATTAGCCCATAAGAAAAGGGAAAGCAACAAAAAACCCTGCAACCTATCCAAAGACAAGGAACAATCATCAAAACATCTACTGTTACACTCCCTCCAAAGACACCACCAAATACAAGAGGGTATCATCCTCCAAATAGCCTTAGCGAAAGGGTTGGTTAACCTCCACTTCCAACTCCACAGCACATCCACCACCTTCTCTGGCATAACCCACTGAAAATTCACAATACTGAGCACTAAAATAAGAGCAATACAAATCCAATGAGTGAATGGGACAGACAGACCCACACTAAAACAGAGACGAAAAGGCCTAGCTCACGCGGTCTAAGCACAGTAAAACAGTTTTTGATCCCCTGTTGAAACACCCATCTCAAAAGCTTAGACTAGTGCAAGACAAGGTCAACTAGACGACTTTCAGTAGGACGCCCACTGAAAGGTCTTGGTTTAATTTAATTTTAATTTCCAGATATTTGATTGAAAGTTTTCGTATTCAGTATACAAAATGCAACTAAGGAATAAAGTGACATCAATGACTAGGTGCCATGGAATAATAGGATGTCATATCAACAACCAGTAGACTACTTCCTTTCACAAATCCGTGGAGTTACTCAGAATCTTGGCTTTTGGAGAGTCATCTCCCTAATCTCACAAGTTGCTCCACCAGCAACAGTCCAAGATCATGGTAATCTAGTAAATTCAAAACAAAGCAATGTCAACTGCTAAAAGCATGACCGCATGGCAGGGTTTTGATCATCACGTAGGTATTGCCCACACTCAGACAAAGGAAAAATCATACCATCTCCCTTCATATGAGTTGTAAGAGCTTCATTTGCTTCTTCAAGAACAACCCAAGGATATATTACTAAGAGGGTCACTACGAGGCTACAGAATAGAACGGACAGATTTTATACCAGTACTTTGACTAAATTCAAAGCATAACACCAAGAAAAAAAAAACAAGAAAAGTATTAAAAATGCCACATAACTACGTACATTAGCGCATACACAGAAAGTACAAAGAACAATCCAATCCTTAACAATGAAAACCTCAGAATGGCGACCACTAAGGAAAACATAGAAGAAGATGCATTGTATTCAGCATCAGAAAACAAGAAAATAACAATTACGAGGAGTCGAAAGTGCTTACTGAATTAGTTGGAATCTTCGCACCCAAAAGTAATCTTATTACACGACTCAATCAATTAGCCCCCGTTAGGAAGTTCCCGTTCTTTATTTATCGACGAGCCAAAAGGACAAGAACCTTTAAAGACTTCAACCTGCACTTGACACTCTTTTTATTTCCTTCCCTCATTTCAAGGACATCCAAACACAGAGAACAAATCCACAAACAAAAGACAAGTAAACGTCAATTCACAAAAATAGTTATACTTGAGCAAAAGCTGGCCCGAGATTTCCCGAAAGGAGAAACACAGAGAGAGAGAGAGAGAGAGAGGGAGGGAGCGATTTTTCCCAAGTCTGAACTCAGATTAGCCTGTGCAGTTCGTGTGTATTATGGACCGTTTCAAAGTCGGGTTGGGTTCATTTTGGATCCTATTATTGGGTCAAAGATGATAAGAGAAGAAAAAAAAGTTGCCATCTTTCTTTTTTTTAGGGTAATTATCTTTACTACAACAGAAGGGGAAAATAAATTATAATTGAAAGATAGGAGAAATACCACTTAAATTTATGTTCTCTACATAATCACACATTAGAAAAAATGGTACAATTTGTTTTTTTCTGTTTTCCTTCTCTTTCTTTCTTTTTTCTGCTTTATTTTTCCTAGTAGTAATATTGATTCAAAGGTTAATCATAAATTCCTAAGATTAGGGCCGTGCGTCAAATTGCATGAGAAAGGAAAATCCGCTTTTTCTTTTTTAAGTTTTATTATCTCATCTCTAGTTGTCTTGCTACGAGTGGCATCTATATAACATGGTGGAGCAGAATAAGGAATAAATGCAAAATTAGCTCTTGTAGTAAATGTGAAAATCAAATTAGTCATTATAATAACAAAAGCATAAAATTAGTCCATCTAGTTCCACTTTTATTTGTTGTTGATCCTTTTACCAATGACTAATTTTATATTTTTATGAGATTATAATGACTATTTTATGCTTTTGTTATCACGAGAACTAATTCGATTTTTATTTATACCACATAGACTAATTTTGTATTTATCCCACAAAATAATTAAAGAAGCATAGAGCTAGGAATTGTTCGTGAGATTCTAGAGAGGGCCACATTTTTGAGTTGCTTGAAACTGTGCAAGAAAAACTTTATGGCTTAAGTCAATTCTACAAGAACAAACATCATTATTTTTTGCAAGTTTTAATTCTTTATTGCTGATTTCCATCAAATATCAAGGTTTAAAGAAAAACAATCATAAAATTAATTTTCCAGTCTTGAAGGCAGAAAGTCTTAACATGGTTAACAAGGCCACAGGGCCCAGGTTGTCGTTGCTATTCGTAACCCTCTCAGCATCCCTAACTTTGCATAATATCTAGTAGCCCTATCAACATGGAAGAAGTAAGGCACTTTCACTATGCCAACCTTTTGTCCCTAATTGATAATCCCAAAAATTATTCGACTGTTATCTGCTTACATGAAACTCTACACATCATTTCTGCACCAACTTTGCCACAATTATCCAACTGAGATATGCCTAACATACACTCTAGTTCTAATCTTGTGCATCATTGACCCCATCTTCTTCAGCCAATTCCTTCTGTTTTTCTTGTTCCTCTGCATGATCAGAAAATCATTTCAGTTACAAAGGCTGCATATTAGCTGCAAACATTCTGTGGCATTGTAATCTGCATGTAGGAACCATCTACACATGAAATGTAACTCATTGAGAGTGAACAGCAATTGAACAGTCTTTGCAAGATGGAGAAAAAGGGAGAGTACTTGGACAGCTCAATTCTAGGACTTTACGTTGGTGTAGTCAAATCTGTAGAGACTCAACTCACACAATACAAACAAAAGTAATAATAACCATGGCACATGTGATTTGAGGTATTTTTACCTTTCTACTCTGTGAGCCATGGTTCTCGTTGTGACATTATGTCCCCTCAGTAGCCTAGTCCAATGGGGTAAAACATATCAATGCATGGATATCTCAAAGTTACAAAATGTGTTGCATGGGCCAAAGAGTCAAAATCAAAGGTTTGGACTCCCAAACTGAGCTCTGCGTAACATAGTTATGGTCCTCTACTCTTTTCTTCCAAACTCAAAGGAATACCGACAGTCACAATTAGTTGTTCCATCTCCACCAGTCTAATGTTTGATGTGATTGCTTGAACTATGTTAGACAGGCACTAATGACGATATCCTCTTGTTAAAGCAAACAACAGCTAGTAAACTATATGCAAAAGGAAAAGAAACATTTGTCAATAGATCAGCAATCAATAAATTATGCAATGGCGCTCATTCCCCTTCCTACTATTGGGAAAAAGAAACAAATTGGAAAATGGAAATTCCCTACCCATTAGTTTATACAATGCCTTCTGGGTGCGTCTTTCAAGCTTATCAAGTTTCTTCTGCACGTCCCTCCTAAGGTCCCAGTTTGGTTTCTTCGGAGCAATATTCACAAAGGGGTCCTGGATATCAAAGGTTAAAGCTACAAAGTTTCTTCTGCACGCAGCTTAAAGCGACTAATTCAAAGAATTACATCACGAGGAGATCAACTACCTCCTTTGCTGCTGGTGCAGGTGCAGTGGCAATGGGGTCTTCAAACTGTGGCAGCACTGGAGGAGCAAGCTTGCCTTCCTGAAGCTGCTTATCTTGAGGAACATAGTTCCGAAACTTCATGTTGAGATTACTGCAACAAAGTTAGGAGTTAGGTTAGCATTCCTAACGGTCAAAGCACCAAACATACATACAGCAACGAATAGAACACACCTTTACACATTCTGCAGTGTACTAAAGAATCATCATGTGCTAAATAATACTTTTTTTTTTTATCTCAAAGGTAATCTATCAACATCAGCAACATCTTCACAGAAAACTAGTACATTCGTCATGATATGAGGTCCAAATTACCATCCATAGGCTAAAGTTCAATAATAATCGTCTTCCATGCGACAATTTTCACACGAAAAACTGGAACTTAATTAACCTTCCACAGAGGATAGTGACCAGGTATCAGAGTTTGGGAGCCAATATCGAGTATCCACAAAATAAAAGAAGCTAAGATCAGAGAGTTGTAAAAAGATGAGGAATGACAATATGAAACAGAAAAAGAAAAATTGAGCAATTGAAAAGTACAAGAGGTTAACTCCTAACGCACTTGATAGGCACTTTTGTTAATAATTATATAATAACATGGGTAATTTTTTAAATGCAACAGCAATATCATGAAAAGATATGACGTAAATCTAATGGGACTCCAATAAGTTGACTTCCCACCTTCCCCCCGGATTGTATGTTTGGTGTATGAGGGTCGATATCGTTGTTACAAGGTTCATAGGGTTTATATGATGTGCACAGTTGTGTGCCCACATTTATAGAGATAGCTATTCCGGGATAAGGTTCGCGGCTGGGATTTTACCATCATTAGGGGTTAAGTCCTGCTTTACAATGTACAGATATTCACTATGAAAACAGCAGAACCCTAACAAATTTGACGCAGAAAACGAGAAGAGAAAGAAGGAGAGAGGATAGGGGGCACTCACTTTTCTTCCGTAGCGCCATTCTCATTATTTGTCTTACGCTCAACCTGAGCAGAGTCCTCATCTGGAGTGTTTAGCAGTTCCTGAGCAGCTTTAAGCGCTCTCAGCCTCTCTCGCCGAGCTGCTGCAGCTTGCTCGATGGAGTCCTCTTCTGTAGCCATCACTTCACCAGTGCTACATGTGAAAGAATCGAAGACTCAACGAGCCAAGCAATTTGTATGTGTCGTAATTCGTAAGTTCTCTATGCAAGAGTAGCTATTTGGCCAGACCCACTTCGTTTGCAAAAGCTTTTATTTTGAAAAAAAAAAAATTGTATAAATTTTTTCCAGTTACCAAAACAATTCACTTTAGGGCCATACCGCTAGAAATTGACCTACCATTTTGCTTTCTTCCCTCGCTCTGCCTCTTTCTCATTTGTTTTCTTTTTATTTTCCTCATCTCAGTGCGATAGAAACTGCGGTTTCCTAGCATGTGGTATCAGAGGCAGGGTATTTTCCTACCATTTTTCTTTTCATTGTAGCCTATTTCTAAGAGAGGGGAGGGGGGAACCAAGAAACCTGAGGAAGAAGACCATCCAGAACGTGCGTGGAGCTAGGCTAGGTTATGGGGTGGCTAGGTGGGAGGTGTGCGGCGTGCTGTGTCTGTGTTGGCCTGTGCGCAGTGGTGCATCGTGTGGGACAGAGCAGTGAACGGCGTGCTGGTGCGCTAGCCGGGAGTTTACCTTGCGGTTGCCGGTGCCGCGGTGGGTTGGGGGGGGTGTGATTCCGTTGGTGTTCCGTGCGAAGGTGCTGCGCGAGATGGTGAACCGTGGGTCGGGTCAGGACTCACAGGTGACGCTGGTAGTAGTCGGTGTTTAATTATTAGAATTGAAGCTGTTTAGTTATGTGAATATAATTATCGACTGTTCGGCTACCAGAAATTGAATTTCTTATTCGGGTTAGTGAGTACTGTGAGTTGTCTTTTCTAGTACTATTTTGGTACGAGCTGGCCGAGGCAAAACGAAAGGTACAATACTTTCTAGGGATTGAGAAAAATTGGAAAAAAAATCTAAAGCGATCCTCAAGCCTCCCCTGCGGCTGTATGGGCGTCCATTTTGATCATATAGCAACTGATTTTCTTTCCGTCAAACTCAGAAACACCATGCATAAACCATGCTGATTGTGGCACCAAAATGATATAACACTACATCGATTTCCAACTGGATGATACGAAGAGCATATACAAAGGACGAGCCTTTTTCAGAAATGCTATCATCTATAATGTGCAAGGAAAAGTACATTCTTTATACTGTGTCTACCATAAAGACTTCTTTTGCATCTCACCCGTCAGTTTCTCCCAATATTTAGGGAGCATTTGGTACCTTCAAGAGATGGATTCACCAAATTGGTCCAGATTACTCCTGCCCTCAAGTTGAATTGCCATAACAGCTAATTATGGCGCATGATTCTTTGTTTTTTTTTTTTTTTTTTCTTTTTGAAGAAAATATATTTTTCACCCTAGAACTACCATAGATTTTATATTTTGCACTCTAAACTACCAATTTTGACACATTGCACCCTCTGACTACCAATTTTTAACACTTTGCACCCTTTGTCAAATTTTTAAACTAAAATGACGATAATGCCCTTGACCATTTTGCATATATTAAAAATATTATTGTCAATTCATTAATTTCTCAAAGGTATTATTGTCAAATAGAGGGTGCAAAGTGTTTAATATTAGTAGTTGGAGGGTGTAATGTGTCAAAGTGGATATTTAGGGTGCAAAATGTCTAGCATTAGTAGTTTGAGAGTGCAATGTCTTGAAGACGGTAGTTTGGAGTGCAATGTGTCACTACCCCGTTAGTTTGTGGGTGAAAAGTGTATTTTTTTCCTTTTTTTTTTTTTACTTCCTTTGTCTTTTCTGGGAATCAATATAACAAACAGATATTGAGCGACATAACTCCCCATACAGTGATGCAGGCCAGGAACTCTTTTACTTTCAACCTGGAAATTAAAGCATTTGACTTCTTTTAAGTAAAACCCTTCTTTCGAATGGGTAACTGAGGCAGTTAGAGATCCTGGAATCACTTTGTCAACAACCTTTGTGATTACCCAGCATAACACTGGCTATAAATTTAGCCATTCCATGAGGCAACTACCACTCCAGCCACCGCGAAAGATATCTCTTCCTCATGCATGTCTTGAAGCACTGTTGTGCAGCTGTGTGGATCTCAAGTGATGCTCATCCTGCAACTGGGGTTACAATCACAAATTAGTAAACCATGCATGAAAAGGTGTAGCTCAGGATGTCAATGTAACCGCCAAATGTATCACGCAGACCTGGAGGCTACTATAATTGAAATTTGTTGGTGGTCGAAAATCCAACTGTCCCTAAATGATTGAAAGCATAATTGTATAAGAGTCATTACATGAAGGATACTTATGTAACTAAACTTCTCTACAAATACATTAAGCGATCACAAAATACCATACCAGCCCATGAATGCTTTGTTGAGTGCCAAAAAAACCATCATGGCTTGGTGCTATTGAATTCAATTGTCCCTACAAGCATATTCAAACTACCGAAATCAAACAACAGTTACTTGTAGATTCTACATGGTGGTCTTAACTTTAGCATGACTTACCAGGCCCTGCATGCTATGTTGATTAACATAGTACGCATCATGAGGAGGCTCCATCAAGTTCAATTGCACCTGCGACAACCACCATTTTTACAAGAATCATAATTTGTGTCACTATTGTTGATGAAAAGGCAGAAGCTCAGAACATATAAAATCTGTCCAAGATTATAGTATGTACCAGTCCTTGTACATTCGGTTGGGAACCATACAATCCACTCAGCGTCATTCCATCTGAGCTTAGATTATCCTGAAAGCACAAAAGCCCAAGATAAAGTGATCAGTTAAATGATAGTGCAGATAGATGCAGAACTTCTATTTTCCAAAGCAACAAAAACAGAAGGCACATATTTTTTCCACTGGTCTCCAGTCACAACTATAGTGTTCCACGTCACCCTTATCGCGATCCTTTAAGCACTGCATTTGATTATAACCAAAACGAAGATTTGACGAACCATTTGTTGCAAGCTGTCTTGCGCCTCAACAAGTACAACATCTGGCTCTGATGGTACCTAATATATTGATGCATTCCTTAATCAATATACAGAAGAGAAGAAAGAAAGGCCTATTGTGGAAGAGAAGAAAAAAAAAAACATTGTACACAAATCATCAACTCCAAAACTAACCTTTCTTTTCTTATATGTGTTCTTCTTCTTACTCGTTTTAGCTCTCAGGCTTACTTGATTCTCCTCTTCCTCACGAACACTAAGAGCATTGCTACTGGATTCTGCAGCATTGATAGTAGTAGAGTTGTTCACATTCACACAGTTCTTCAGAGCTTCTACCAGTGCTCGAAAAGCGATACCATAACTCTCTTCAGATAATGATCCTTCTTCACTCAATTCAATGGCTTGTTTACATAAATCATTGTAACGCTGCACCCTAGTCTGTATCATTTCGGTTCCTTCAACCTTTGACAGCCTGCTCTTAGCATCTTTTGTCCACCTCTTCAAAATATAATGGGATGGGATGCTTGAAAGACCACATATTTGGAGAACAATCATTGCATGTCTACAAAGGAAACCTTTGTATTCAAACAACCGACAGAAACAAGAAACCTCCGACTTTGTTTCATTCCATGTTACCATAAAATATTCATCCTTTTCACAATCTTGAACTCTAAATGTAGTAGTTGTTCCATCTTCACTTTCTTTTTTCGGATGGCAGCCGACGACACCTAAAACCTCAACCTGAAATTTCTTGAATATTGTATGTGTGTAAACTGTTGATAATTGCTTTTCCCAAGGTGAAGGAGATCTTAATGCAGGCTGTTTGTGCCAAGTATCGAAATCTGCTATGGCCTCCTCTTCATATCTATTTTGTAGAATTGTCCCATATTGTTTCACAAACTCTTTCAGAGTAATTTTCTTATGAATATATTTGTCAAAAAAAGAGTTCATACTTTCAGAACGATGAGGTGTAGACATTCCAGCTAAAAATGTATCCCCCATGTAGGTAGGGACCCACTTTTTTCGATCGTCATACAAGGACCGTATCCATTCATCATCTTGAAGTTCAAATCTAGTAACCATTTTCCACCATCTCATGTCAAATTGTTCATCTGTCCATGACTTGAGAATGCACTTGTTAAATTTTGGCAAGAAATTATCGTGCTGTTTGATCACATGAGCTAGACTGTCAGGGATCTTCTCCAATATATGCCAAAGAGCAACGCAATGGCGTGTACTTGGAAAAACTTCCTCGATGGCTGCCTTCAGGGCTCTGTCTTGGTCAGTGATTATGACTTTGGGAGCCTGCCCACCCATCGCTTTAAGCCATGCCTTCATTAACCAAACAAACGTTGATTTAGTTTCATCTGCAACCAATACACATCCAAGCAACATGGACTGAGAGTGATGGTTCACCCCAACGAAAGGTGCAAATGGCAACTTATCATTGCTTTTGATATAGGAGGTATCAAAAGATACAACATCATTAAAACCGCTGTAATCATGCCTGCTTTTGGCATCAACCCAAAACAGATTTCTCAAATGCTGCTCTTCGTTCAAATCCATTGCATAGAAGAAGTTGGGATTTTCCTTCTGGATACGTTTGAAGTACTCGAGAATAACTTGGGCATCTCCCTCATCCAAAGTCAAGTGCCGGCCTTTATCAAACTGATAACTTATGTCATTCTGAAGAACCTCAATACTTTGATATCCACCAGATTGTCTAGACATTTCAACATACATCTTTCTTGTTCGTTCGCTAACAGCATGCAAAATGTCAATATTATTCTTCTCAGCTAACTTGACATTTCTCTGAATTCGGAAATGATAGGCAAGAGCAGGCAAGAGCTCATGATTATGCTCTTTTATGAACTCATGAATAATCCACTTCCCATCTGCCCTCCTCTTCACATGCATGCTCGCTTTGCAGTCTGTTTTCTTAACACTTGGACGCCGATTGCTCCCACTGTCCGATTCTGGCGTGACTCCATACCTGGAACATGCAAATTTTGCATCAATAAATTCTTTTGATTTCTTCGAGCGACGGCTGTTTTTAATTGAAGTTGTGAAACCCATAGATTTCGCATATTCTTGATAGAAAGAGTATGCCGCCTCATGTGATTCAAACTCGATGCCATTGCGTGGTTCAAAATCTGTATCCCCTTCGAATGCTATAATGTCCCTCTTAGAAGAACTAACAATCCCACCATCTCTATTGTGCACTTCATCCACAAAATCACCCATGTTTTCGCTTACGCTACACTTGGCACATTGTCCTTGCAGTCCACCATAGAATCAAGGGCATTTTGAATACTGCCTACCCTTAGTTTCGGAATAACCTAGCTTATTATCTGTGTCCAACAGAGAATTGTTTACCTGAAGAAGAAAAACAAGACATCTTTTCAAAAAGAATGCATTAATCATAGAAATTTAAAACACTATGCACATGAAAAAATTTGTCAAACACCTTTTGACCATCTTCTCATTATAATTCCGTGTCTTAAAAACCAAGCCCCATGCAAAAAATTAAGGCTACTCTTCATGAAAAGATGATTCATTTTCAGCAAGTATTTATCACATAGATATCTTCATATAAACTTAAATAGGCTATAAACCTACATGGGCTACCAACTCTGGAGAAAGAAAATTGTATGAGAAACATGCAGCAATTGCTCTCGCCAGGGGCAACTTGTGGCATGTAAATGCCATCTGTGATGATTACATCCCAAACATAAATTCAAGACAGAGCTTTGTCAAACGGCTGAAACCATAAATTCATAGCAGACTTTTTGTTATCTTCGTGGAGGTATCACCCAACCCAAAAGTCTGTGCGTGCAACCGAACAAGGAAAATAGCATACGATCTCTCTGGAATTTTGTGTTCTTGAGCAGTTCAAGAGTTTCATTTGCTTCTCTAAGAACTCTCTAACATTATAGTACTAACAAAGAACTGACCCTGGAGCTGCAGAATCTAACTTAAGCTTAATTGGAAAAAGAAACCGAGAAAAACAAGCCCAAACACAAAGTCGTTGTGAACGGTATCACATACAATGATACAAACCATAGAAATAACCGATGCAGAAGAATCCAATTATAAATAATAAAAAAAAAAGAACAGCCCCAGTAAGATGACCAATTTGGAAAATAAAAAAGACTCATTATACCAGAATCTAACAGCAAAAGAATAAATATATAACAAGTTGAAGAGTACTTAGAGAGAAATATGATAATATTGACACCGGAAGTGGAAAAGATTTTGAATCTCAGCAACCAAACGTAATCGCCGCTCACATCAGCTTATTGACCCGTTAAGAAGCTCCCGTTTCCAGTTTCCTGAAGACCTAAAAAGACAAGGTTTTGCAAACACTTCGAATTTCACTTTAGGCACTTTTTCATTTTTTCTCATTTTCCATATATCCAAAGTCGAAGGATGAGAAAACAAATTTACAAAACAAGGGCGCCAACAGAGAAGCGCAGAAATTCCATCCCCTACCTGCGACACCGTTAGCCAGAGACTTTTCGAAATGAGAGAGAGAATTTTGAAAATCTGAAGCCTGAACTCAGATTGCTGAATCGTAACCTATCAAGTGCAGTGCTTCCGAGTTTCTGAACACTAACATGGGAAGAGTTTGTAACCGACCTTTTTTTTTTTTTTCCCAATTCTCGGGTCGGGTACAACGGGATCCTCCGATCCTGTGAGAAAAAATGAAGGAGAAACGGTTCTGTTCTCAGCGGCCCTCGGCCCCTTGCTTTTCTTCGAGTTTCTAACGACGCCGTTTACTGAACGAGCAGTTATTCTTATTTTGGGCGGTACTCAAACAACAGGTGGACTTGATGGAATTTGTCTTGTCCGGTAAATTAAGTTACTTCCGATGCCACTGCTTTCTATATATATACTATTATATTAAATGCTCATCCAACAAAATCACACGAACGAAATTGACTGTCATGTGGACTAATTGGCACATTAAAAGAAAAAAAAATTACAACCAACGATCTACGTGGAGGACCTTATATTTTCTTGGAGGTACAAATTCAAGCATTAAAAAGTTGAAGTTTTGAAATTCAAGGACCCATTTTAAATCAATGCAAAACTCAAGGGCTAAAATATAATATTTTTTCCTTGACCAATGTTGCTAATCTGGCAGTTTAGTCATTAACGGAAGGACCTTATATTCTCAAAAATGAATTTACCCAAATTTATCTGATGCAAGTCTTAAATCTTTGATTATTTGATTTATAGAAAGTTGTTCAACTGATATTAATTTGGCCGTCATTGTAACCTGTCACTAGCCTCTTCCCAAAAGTAGGGGGAAGGGGATGTAAAGCTCAGTACGATGTTATATTTCAAGTCCGGGATGGGGAAAGAAAGAGTCCTTCAGAACCCGCCACAAGCCTCCGGCCGGAGAAAAATGATATACAAAGAGAAAGAGGTTAATAGATATGGTACACCGAAGTGAACTGCAATTTTAACATTCTTCCTACTGTTAGCATTAAGGACTACAAACTTGGCAGATGGCAAATTAGCCCATGGCGATGAACTTGGAATACGTTTACAGATTTCAACCAACCGACTCCTACCTAAATTTACCAATGACACAATATTACAACACTTTACAAGAGAGACAAAACCTACCCCCCATATCACTTCCAACCCCCATTGAACTTTCAAAAGAGACGGTGAAGATACACTACAGCCTAGTCCATCTTATGTTATTATACAGATACCAAAGGAAGAGGCTCTATTACAAGCCTTCCAACCAGAAGGCATGACATTTCTTACTTTGCAGAGATAAATTAGCTTCAATGCATTATTTCCGCCTCACCTACAAATTAAAGCATACAGACCCATGTTTCAATCATGAGATTCAAGATAAGCTTGCAGGGACCGGAGGATAAAATGAATATCAGATGCAAACTACCTTCCTACTGAGAAAGGTTGCTTCTCACGCATGTCTCGATGCATCATCGTGCAGCTGTGCAGCCCTTACATTTGAATCGTCCTGCCATGAGGAAAAAAAAACCACTACTGTAAATCACACTACTAGAAACAGCAGGATCCTGCAGAATCATCACAATAACAAGCAAACTCACCCGAATGCCATAAGTGAAACCAGTGGGTGTTCGAAAAAAATCCATTTGCCCCTGCAATCATAAAGCCACGATTCATAAAAGGACACCAATTTAAAACGCTGAGAATTACTCTAGCATCGAAGGGGGCTATACCAGCCCATGCATGCTTTGGGGAGCACTGTAATAACCATCATGGCTTGGTGCAATTGAGTTCAATTGTCCCTACAAATATGTAACGCATACTTCAAAATTAACATCAACATGTGCAGTATCACTAGTTTATTCAGTTTGTTCGTAATAAAAAATGATGTACCAGGCCCTGGATGGTCTGTTGATTCCCATAGTAATTATCACGTGTTGGTGCCATTAAGTTGAGTTGTACCTGAGAAAGAAAAAAGCATATATCAACATTTCCAATTAAAATAAAGAAGAAGATGTCAGCAGCCGTACGATACAAGATGGAACTGTAATGTATCGTACCATTCCTTGCATGCTCTGTTGTGTTCCGTAGTAGCCATCAAGGGTGACAGCTCTTAATTTGTCCTACAAAATACCTCAGCTTTAGTCTCCCTCATTTTCCCCCCACTTTTCAATAGCTTCTTTAACACTGAGTAGCATCAAGATACTCCTATTGCTAGTTCTATTGGGAACAGTTAAATAGCATAAATTTTGATGCACATCATCTGATGTAAATAGTCTTTCTTAACAGGCTAGCTATTCATAAGAAGGATAAAATGAAGATCACTGGGACAAACCATTTGCTGCAAGCTGTCTTGCGCCCCAACGGTCATAACATCTGATTCAGAGTTCACCTACAATTCATAAAGGAACTCATGTTTAATGAATATTATTTCAGTAAGGACATAAACAAGCCAGTATGACACAATAACCAACCACATAAACAACCCAGTATCAAACAATAACTAACCTTTCTTTTCTTAGTCGGATTCTTTTTTTTGTTTGTTTTACCCGTGCTTCTACTTTGGTTGTCGTCTTCAATGCAAAGTAGACCATGAGTGTCCGAAGTACCAGCTTCTGTGAGACTCTTACTAGAACCATTCATACTCACACAGCTTCCAAAGGCTTCCTCTAGTGCACGGATTGTAAAACTGTAACTCTCCTGGGAAAGAGATCCCTCTTCGCTCAGCTTCATAGCCCGTTGACATAGATCATTGTACCGTTGCAACCGAGATTGCACTAGTTCCATTTCATCTCCCAATAAATGCTTACTCTTTGCATCTTTCATCCACCGTTTCAAAATATATTGAGGCGGGATGGCAGAAAGACCACAAATTTGAAGAACAATCATTGCATGTCTACAAAGATAACCTTTGTATTCAAATAACCGGCATATACAAGAGATGTCTGATTCTTTTTCATTCCAAGTAACAATGAAGTCTTGACTCCTTTCAAATTCTTGGACCTGGAAAATAGTGAGCATCTCATCTTGTCTCTCTCTTTTAGGGTGACAGGCTACCACACCCAGAAGCTCAGCCTGAAATTTCTTGAACACTGCATGTGTGTACACCCCCGAAACACTCTTCTCCAAAGGTGAAGGAGATTTTAAAGCAGGCTGCTTGTTCCACGTATCAGAATCTGCTTTGGCCTCCTCTTCATACCGATCTTGTAGGATTGATTCATACTGTTTCAAAAATTCTTGTACAGTGGTCTTCTTGTGCACATACTTATCAAAATAAGAATTTACACTTTCTGCTCTCTGAACTGTAGACATCCCAGCCAAACAAACATCCTTAAGATATGTTGGCACCCACAGTTTACGATCTTCATATAGTGACTGCATCCATTCATCCTCTTTGAGTTCAAATCTTTCAAGAATTTTCCACCACCGTTTCTCAAACTCTTCATTTGTCCATGACTTGTAGATGCATTTCTCAAATTTTGCCATAAAATTTTCATGCCGTTTGATTGCATGACCAAGATTTTCGGAAACCTTCCCCAATATATGCCACAAACAAAAGCAATGCCGAGCATCTGGAAAGACCTCCGAAACAGCTGATTTCATAGTTTTGTCATGGTCGGTGATTATTACTTTTGGAGCTTGCCCACCCATTGCTTTCAGCCATGTCCGCATTAGCCAAGTAAATGTTGTTGCACTTTCATCTGATATCAAAGCACATCCAAGCAACATGAATTGATAGTGTTGATTCACACCAACAAATAGAGCAAAAGGCATCTTATATTTATTTCTAACATAAGTAGTATCAAATGACACTACATCACTGAATGTGTTATAATCATGCCTACTTTTGGCATCAACCCAGAACAAATTTTTCAGCCTTTGATCTTCTCCTATATCTACTGCATAAAAGAAGTTAGAATTCAAATTCTGCATCTGCGCAAAAAAATCAAGCAAAATCTTAGCATCCCCAGCCTCTAGTGCCAAATTCCGACCTTTATCAAATGGGTTTTTGGGGTCATTCTTGAGACCAACAACATTTTTGTATTCGGCAAATTGTCTAGCCATTGCCGCATACATCTTTCTGGTTTGTTCACTTACAGCCTGGGCTGGTAATAGCTCATGATTATGCTCCTTCACAAAACTATGTATAACCCATTTCCCATCTGACCTTCTCTTCACATGCATGCTTGCTTTGCAGTCAGTCTTCGCACATGACCGTCGACCTGTTGCATTTTCTGAATCTTGCTTGTTCTGTCTGGCACGCGGTCGATTGAAGGATTTATCATACTCACGCTTGGTCCCATATCGAGAACAAGCAAATTTTGCATCAATAAATTCTCTTGACGTCTTTGAACGGCGGCTGTTTTGTATCGCAGTGTTGAAACCCATAGATCGAGCATATTCTTGATAGAATGAATAAGCTTCTCCGTGAGATTCAAATTCCATACCAGAAAGTGGCTCAAGATTTGTATCGTCTTTAAATACCACCATATCCACTGTGGGAGAATTCAAATCCCCACCATCTTCTAAACGTACCTCAACTCCAACATCAACCATATTTTCACCGTCTATGTCTCCATTATGCAGTTTCTCATCACCATTCAAGATGTTATCAATTGGATTTGGTTCATCCTCCTTATCATGCTCTCCAGAAGGTAGCCTAAGATCTATGTCCATGATTAGAATATATCACTTGTTGTGAATGATTGTTCACTCTTACCTGAAAAGGAGAAAAACAGCATGTTTGTGTCAAACAACTTTAAAACAAGCACAACCATAACATGAGTAATAATGACAGATAATTAAATTAAAATATTCACTCTTCTTGATTCATGGGTGGATTTCAACCATTCAAGAAACAATAAGCTCTAAAATAAAATGACTGAAACAGAAGTCTGTAAACTTCTGGGGAGCCACAATTAACCAAATATACCTATTATGTACAGGCAAAGTACATAGCACTCTTAATGCATCATTCCATAGTAATAAACACCTTTTAGAGCACCAGGGGTCAATAATCGCCAATTCAGCTGTGATTAACAATATGCATCAAGATTTCCCCACTCTTAAAAAATAGTAGAATACAGAATTTGAGTGCAGATTTGGCACCATGGTTCAGGGTTTTCAACTCCCAAGTAGATTTACTAGTAACAAAGATAAAATCCTTTCTAAGCCAACCCCGAGAAATAGGGAGTCAGTCAAGGCTTTCATTTTTATGTATCCCAAACAAGTCACAACGAAAAAAAAAAAGGGGGGGGGGGGGGTATCCTTCAATTCTAAATATGGAAGTTATTGTAGCATAATTGTGAACAATAAATAGTTTCCTCTTTTCCATTCCAGAAAATAAGACTCCATTCTTCACATGAAATAATTGTCATTATTTATTTTTGTCACTTTTGATCATGATAATGCAGATACTAGATATACATGTAAAAAGGCGCCCACGCATACACATATACTTTCCGATCCAGAGTCACAAAAAAAATTTGGGGACCTTCCCACTCTTTAAACCTTGATTCTTAGACAGTTGCCCCTTCTTGCTCCTGTTCACATTCTGAACCGGGCCTTGTGCTTCTAAACATTGTCCATGCCTCGGGTGATTTCAAAGAGAGGAACTCTGAAATCACTGTCAAAGTTAACAGGTCTCCATTCTGCAGCAAAAAATTATTAACCTAAATTAGGAGAACAAGGAGCATATTGTCAATGCCAGACGACTTGAGTTTCTACTTTTATGATACCCAATCCATTGTTAAAACCAGAAAAGGAAAACCCTCATAAGTATTCAAATCCACTTGCCATGCATATTCTCAAAGCAGGTCGTATAAGGTTCAAACTAGTCTGTAACAAAAACTTTATCCCAAGCAAAGACCTGCAGAAAATTATGTTCCCTTTCTGCAAAGCTTAAACTTCTAAACTTCTGCAAAAAAAATTGTGTTGATTTTAACCAAAGAAGTGTGGCAGTTTCAGCTTAATATCAAACGCAACTGTCCATATTGATTGTAAAGATTACAAGTCTATCACCAAGCCAATGGTAAATACCTCAGAGCAAACAGCTACAGCCCAAGAGGTTTCATCCATACCAAGTAAATGGGATGTCCAAGACTAGACAGAAATTAAATTTTTCAAAACGTTGATCTACTAATGCACTGAGTTTTATGTATACATAGGAAGAGCCATGCACAACAAAAGATGGGAGTTACATAAAAGGTAATGTCCAAACAACATGCAGCAACCTAATTACTCCAATTCTTTGCCAAATATGATAGATAACCATTGACACTGGCTGTCAACCTACCTTAACCATTCTCTATTCAGGCTTGGGACCGCCACTGCAAAAATATTATGACACCAGAGAAGGATATAGATGAAGTTGACGGAATACCAATCCTTATCGCATAACAGTATGAACTATCAATGGCATGAAATATAAAAAGTCAGGTCACTGAAGTATGAAAACCCAACTATGCAAGCAAGGATATGACACTAAAGCATGACACAAGATGCAGTTGTCCTAATACCAGTATGTATCAATACTAAATACAGTTCCTCTCCATAGACAGATGATCATAATCTTCCTCTCTTCAATGAGAGATAAATTACATACAATCCAACCTTGATCTCTACTGGGGCATCTCAGAAATGACAACTCAAACCGCAAAGGAACATTAGTCTCAAAAGGCAATGCTGACATTATGTGTATGTCTCTTTTTACTATTAAGGGTATAACAAAAAAGATGAGGATTCCTTTAAGTAGGCTCTTTCCGCTCCATTGGTTCCTCTCAACAGTAGGAACCAAACACCAAAAACCATCATATACCTTGGGTCTCCAATGTTTTCTTTTTCTGGGATTCTCCATAGAGATTCATTTTTTGCACCTGATAGGCACTATAATAGGGAAGAATCAAATAAATGTTTCTTTGAAGGAATAATACCATATCACACTTGCATTCCTACGCCTAGATTCGTGCATATTTGACCTAGTGTTTTCCTAGGCCCCAATCTATATGATTTGAACTGCTTTAGGTACTGACCAATTTCTAGAATCCACCAAAGAAGATAGTTTTATACATAGGGTATTTGTTAAATGAAGTGGTTTACAGCCTTTTGTCATAATCTTCACTCAGTGTTTCAATTTTTGCTGGTTGTTTCAAGTCTCATGCACTAGAATTTGGCAAATCATTTTAGCTATTGGTCCTTGTGATTCACGGACTGATACCAGTACAAAGTTGCACAGCCAAATAATCACCCAAATTCCGTCATCGACATATGTCAAAGAAATTCTACTGCATGTACAATTAATAGATGTTCTGACTAATTTGACCAAAAGTATGCTATATAAAGTGCTACATCATAATACCATGTCGTATTATAATCATAGGAAAGTTTTCTCACTCGTGTCACATATTTATAGGGTATTACAAGGGCAATAATACTTGACAAAATTAAATAAGAGCAAGAGTTGCACTTCCATGGTGCAGGAGGGTGCACAAATAGAACGAGGTAGAAAAAAGAACGAATATGTTAAAGTGATTTTACGTTCCCAAGGCCCAACAAAAACCTGTACCTGCTTTGTCCTTGAAAAATAAATCCCCCAGGCCTTTAGATTTAAGACGCAAAAAAGCAAGACCTTTGAGCATTCATCTATAGGACAAAATTTCAAATTTTGTATCATAACACATAAATCAATAAAATTGATATTTTATTCATCAGTAATTATTTTTTGGAGAATACAATAAGTACTGACTTTCATCACATTATTCAAGTCTGAAGAAAAATAAGCCTCTCCTTTTCTGCTCGACCTCACTTACAATTATGATGCCATAAGGATCCCCTCTCTCAACTTTTTTGTACCTTCCCAACAAAAAGTCGGCAAGAGACGGAGACAAAACTACACACACCTGTTACCTGATCCCCCCAACTTCATCAAAGACTCTTCGGATCCAAAGACAAACCTAATGATTAAAATCAAAAGCTCCAAAATCAAAAAGGAAAACTGCAAGCTTTCCGCTCCAAACCTTGAAATTAAAGGCCGACCAAAATCAAAAGAATTTTAATAGCAACTCAAAACAACAATGGTCTAAACATATAACCATCTAATGTCAGATCCTTAGATACTTCAAGAGCATCGCCCATGCACCAATGTAAATTGGAATCACCACCTACTAACTAGATAAGGTTGTTGCAGTTATTGTAGCCAAATGGTCAACAAACTTAATCAACAGATGATTAAATTTGTCATGGTGACTGAGCCACTAAAGTTGAAAAGCAAAGTAGAGACAACTATTGAAACTTTTTATTAACATACATATATATTGGTCGAGTTTCGGGAAACGCAGTACAAAAAACTGTGGAACCAGATTAATAACTACACATAAGAGCCAATACTAGAAAACCACGCTCAAATTACCTAAGCATTATGTTGCTCCAACCAATAAGGCCCACTAATGTTCATAAAAGCAATGGGTACGGTCATCACTAGCACTCATATTAATCTTCTTATTAGAATCCAATCAATGCAACAAGGAAATAACCACATAACTAAAACTTAGTATGCTTCACCAATTCGCATTGCCTAGTGGACCAAAATATGCAAAGCACCAGTCATTAAAATCACCCAACAAAGACCTAACTCAGCTCAATAGCTCACTAGTAGTTTCGTTTCTCTCGGTTTCACAGGTAACTATACAATCACATAGTAATTCTTAACATAAATCCCTTCTCCTTCCCCACGCATTCTCAGCATGAAACAGACCTCAAGAACTATTTGCAAAAAATGGATACAATATCACACTAAACAAACTTTTAGAGATCACACAAGTTGAAGAACTTAGTGACCAAAACTATAAAGAATATTTTGAGTTCTAAGAGAGGGAGAGAGGGACCTCAAGAATAGCATCTGAGAAGAAAAACTGAGAAAAGGGGCGAGTGAGGCGCTTGCGCGTGTGGGGAAGTGCGTTTCTACTGAAATGGGGAAATGTTTTTAGGGTTTGAGTCACGCATCGCCCAGCGAGTAGAAACTTTAATTTAGGGGATACCGGTTTCGTTTGTTGGGTCTATCTGTCACTCACCGCGTACCCAAGAAATACCAATAATACTCTATTAATAAAGAAAAAATATTTTCTCACAGTAATCAGAGACAGAGACAGAGACAGTACCTCTCTTTGTAATCTTCCACTGCACTTGAAAGAAGATCGAGATTCAGCAAGGAAGAAGACGAGTCTGAAAGTGCAAAAAAATATCTCACGCGACGTGGTGGAGCGAGTGGACCAAACTAAGCAAGCACCCCTCTCTCTCTCCCAAATCAAGTGCTCTCTCTTTCTCTTTTAGGAATAGTTTTTAGGGTTTCAATTTTCAAAAGCCCGTCTCTCTCTCTCAATCTGAGTCTCACATCCCCACTCGCTCTTTTCGTGTTTTCTTCTCACACGCATCGCGCGTGCCAGCTCTCTCCCTTGTATCCTTTTTTTTTTTTTTTTTTTTTTATACCTGTACTTGTGTATAATACGCAATCTCAATAGAAAGGAACGCGGGGTTGTTTGGAGGGTCCCGCTCGTGAATGTTGGGACAAGCGCATGCGACGCGTGGCGGGGAGTGAGTCATCGCTGTTGCTAAATGCTAACGGTCAGGTTATCCACAATCAGCGCTTGGCAAATAATAAACTCCTGAAATACCAGTTATAAAAAATTTTCTCTTTTTTATTTTTCATTCTATATCACCACCTTTTTACTAACTTTTAAAATTTTATCTTAAAATTTTATTCTCAACGCCACGTAAATCTTACTTATCAAAAACAAAAATCTAAATTAACTGAAAAATTATTTATTTAAGGGTCGCCTCTTTTAGGGTTTTCACCTACAAAAAAAAAAAATTTCTTTCAAGTCATCGTCCAATCAATTTTCTTCTTTGATCTTTCGTGTGAATCTATTTCTCCTTTTCCTATTAACCAAGAAAACAAAATGTCTTTTATAAGCCCATCTAATTATACTTGCCCAAAAGGAAAAAGGCACTCGTCACATATAGAAATATTTTTACAATTGGCTTCTATAAATTTTAATTTTAAAAAATAATTAATTATTAACTATCTTAGGCAATTTGAAAATTAAATCAGATAGATGATATATCAATCGCATTGTAAATTCATATCAGTTTTATTCTCATAGAGTCTTTTAGATCATTATGTCTTGATGAAGCAGTAATAGATTATAACTTAAACCAAATTAATTTAATTTAGAGTGAGCAAAATTGTCCACACTAGTTAAGAAAATAAACTTCACGTCACGAATGTTACGTTCATTCAGTAAACTGTATAGTGTGGACTTTAGACCATGGTAATTACACTTTATTCAATAAAAAACTGTTAATTTTTTTTGTTGGAAGATATATTTCAACCAATGAAGATCGAGTCTATTAGCCTTCAAGCCCAAATCATCTCATGATATCAAATTTTTTTTTTAAAATAACCCTTTATTTGAAATCTTTGTTATTTGGTTCTTCCCAAATTTTGTTTGAAAGGGAGAAGAAACTGCCACCAGAAGACAGGAATTTTCTGTGTTAAGTTGAAATGTTTAAAACATCGGTAATGAACACAATGAGCTCAAATCCTACCGATCTTGTCAGTTTCCTCCAAACATGCACTAGTACCAATCCTGGCGATACTGGTGGGTAGGGTTATAAACGAGCCGAGTCAAGCCAAGTAGTGAATGTTCGAGCTTGGCTCATTTAACACATATAAGGGCTCAAGCTCGAATAAAGCACGAAAATCCATGTTCAAATTTGGCTCGTTAAATTTTAAACAAGCTCGAGCTCAACACAAAACAAACAAACGAACTCAGCTTGAGCTCGTTTTGTATTTATAAAATTAGAAAAAATATTTTTCAAGATTTGAAATTATCATACTTTTGGTACTCAAAATTTTGGCCTTAATTAAAAAAAATTACAAAATAATCTCTCGATCTCCCCATCAAATTATTATCTTTTATTATAATATTCATTTAAATATTCTATTTCTTCACTTTTTTATCAACCCTCATAAACTATTTTTACTTTTTCACTAACTCTCTTACCTCAAAATTTTAACCACCCAAAATTTTTAACACTCAAACACTTATTTGTGATTATATATCACAACAGTAATAACTAAATGATCTAATCTATTGCTTAGTAAAATAAACAATAATATGTACTAACAATAGAAGTGTACTAGGAAATAATAGGGTGTTTTCATTCTATATATTCAGGCTTTCACAAAAAAAATAGCTTGCAAAACATTAATATCATAATTACATGAAAATGAGAAAAACCTTACCACCAATCAAGCATTCAAAAATACAACAAGCCAATAATTTTTCTACCAAATCATAAGCATACATCAAACACATAATCAATGAGAACACTTTGTAACATAAGTAAATTTGTGTGCTTATATATACAAAAATGACTCATATAAATATATATTTTATAAGGTAACTTAACATGATAATATCATAAAAATTTAATATAAACCATAACATATGCATATACATAGGATATGTAACATAAGTAAATAGGCTCTATAGATATATAAATGTTACTAATTACTAAATATAAAGTAATAGTGTATACCTAAACATATACACAACAATAATAGAGATATACAATATATACAAGTGTACTATCTATAGGCAGAAATATTATAAGTTATATATATAACTGTAAGTCTACAAATGTATTATATAGTAAAGTATAATATATATATGATATATATATATATATATATAATATACTAATATATACTATATATATATATATATATGTATATATTATAATATACGTATATATATATATATATTACATTTTTATTGTATTACGAGCTATTACGAGTTCAAATAAATGAGCTCAAATGAATGAATTTATACGAAGCTTTATCACGAGCTTTGTTCAATCGAGATCAAATCGAGTTTGACGAGTTTGACTTAATCAATTTTCATGACTCTGCGATTATAAGCGAAGACACCGTCTGGGTTGTTGTACGGACTTCTCCTGACACAGTTCCATCATGATGTAGGCTGCATTGATACTCGGTTTGAGGAGAGGAAGAGCCCTCTGGGTGTGATTTGTCAGTCCACTTTGAGCCGTTCCAAACACCGAGCCTCACCCGATTTCATGATGCTGAGAGTTCTAGTTAGCAGAGAGCCAGTTCATGAAGCTGAACTGGGACGACAGTTGATCCTAGTTTATTCGATCTCCTACTGAGTAGGCTAGGAGGAGGTTAGCGGTGATGCGTAAGAGACAGTGTAGAGAGAGATTCGGGGAGATGTGAGATTAGGACCCTCTGATTGACTATGGAGGGAAAGTATAATATTTTTTATTTTGGAAATTTATGTTGACATTTTATGATAGTTATTTTAGATATTTATGTTTATTAACTTTAACTTATTCTTACTTAACTTAATATATTAACTATATTCATATCCTAACAAAATTTAAATGGTAGCATATCTTATAAATGTAAATGTAAATATATATATATATATATATATATATATATATATTTACATGTATTTATTTATTACGAGCTATTAAATGAGTTCAAATGAGCTGAATCGAATTTATACGAGCCTTTGTTTCAGAGCCTACATCGAATCAAATCGAGTTTGACTTGTTTAATAATCGAGCTAAAAATGGTATTCGAACTCGGCTCATTTATTAAACGAACCGAGCTTATATGAGCTGAGCTCGAGCAGTTCATGAACAACTGGTTCATTTATTGCCCTACTGGTAGGTAGTTAGCGGTGCGTAAGAGAGTGTGAGAGAGAT
>CM025854.1:22120382-22218395 GCA_003952965.2 Morella rubra
TAACAGGTCTCCATTCTGCAGCAAAAAATTATTAACCTAAATTAGGAGAACAAGGAGCATATTGTCAATGCCAGACGACTTGAGTTTCTACTTTTATGATACCCAATCCATTGTTAAAACCAGAAAAGGAAAACCCTCATAAGTATTCAAATCCACTTGCCATGCATATTCTCAAAGCAGGTCGTATAAGGTTCAAACTAGTCTGTAACAAAAACTTTATCCCAAGCAAAGACCTGCAGAAAATTATGTTCCCTTTCTGCAAAGCTTAAACTTCTAAACTTCTGCAAAAAAAATTGTGTTGATTTTAACCAAAGAAGTGTGGCAGTTTCAGCTTAATATCAAACGCAACTGTCCATATTGATTGTAAAGATTACAAGTCTATCACCAAGCCAATGGTAAATACCTCAGAGCAAACAGCTACAGCCCAAGAGGTTTCATCCATACCAAGTAAATGGGATGTCCAAGACTAGACAGAAATTAAATTTTTCAAAACGTTGATCTACTAATGCACTGAGTTTTATGTATACATAGGAAGAGCCATGCACAACAAAAGATGGGAGTTACATAAAAGGTAATGTCCAAACAACATGCAGCAACCTAATTACTCCAATTCTTTGCCAAATATGATAGATAACCATTGACACTGGCTGTCAACCTACCTTAACCATTCTCTATTCAGGCTTGGGACCGCCACTGCAAAAATATTATGACACCAGAGAAGGATATAGATGAAGTTGACGGAATACCAATCCTTATCGCATAACAGTATGAACTATCAATGGCATGAAATATAAAAAGTCAGGTCACTGAAGTATGAAAACCCAACTATGCAAGCAAGGATATGACACTAAAGCATGACACAAGATGCAGTTGTCCTAATACCAGTATGTATCAATACTAAATACAGTTCCTCTCCATAGACAGATGATCATAATCTTCCTCTCTTCAATGAGAGATAAATTACATACAATCCAACCTTGATCTCTACTGGGGCATCTCAGAAATGACAACTCAAACCGCAAAGGAACATTAGTCTCAAAAGGCAATGCTGACATTATGTGTATGTCTCTTTTTACTATTAAGGGTATAACAAAAAAGATGAGGATTCCTTTAAGTAGGCTCTTTCCGCTCCATTGGTTCCTCTCAACAGTAGGAACCAAACACCAAAAACCATCATATACCTTGGGTCTCCAATGTTTTCTTTTTCTGGGATTCTCCATAGAGATTCATTTTTTGCACCTGATAGGCACTATAATAGGGAAGAATCAAATAAATGTTTCTTTGAAGGAATAATACCATATCACACTTGCATTCCTACGCCTAGATTCGTGCATATTTGACCTAGTGTTTTCCTAGGCCCCAATCTATATGATTTGAACTGCTTTAGGTACTGACCAATTTCTAGAATCCACCAAAGAAGATAGTTTTATACATAGGGTATTTGTTAAATGAAGTGGTTTACAGCCTTTTGTCATAATCTTCACTCAGTGTTTCAATTTTTGCTGGTTGTTTCAAGTCTCATGCACTAGAATTTGGCAAATCATTTTAGCTATTGGTCCTTGTGATTCACGGACTGATACCAGTACAAAGTTGCACAGCCAAATAATCACCCAAATTCCGTCATCGACATATGTCAAAGAAATTCTACTGCATGTACAATTAATAGATGTTCTGACTAATTTGACCAAAAGTATGCTATATAAAGTGCTACATCATAATACCATGTCGTATTATAATCATAGGAAAGTTTTCTCACTCGTGTCACATATTTATAGGGTATTACAAGGGCAATAATACTTGACAAAATTAAATAAGAGCAAGAGTTGCACTTCCATGGTGCAGGAGGGTGCACAAATAGAACGAGGTAGAAAAAAGAACGAATATGTTAAAGTGATTTTACGTTCCCAAGGCCCAACAAAAACCTGTACCTGCTTTGTCCTTGAAAAATAAATCCCCCAGGCCTTTAGATTTAAGACGCAAAAAAGCAAGACCTTTGAGCATTCATCTATAGGACAAAATTTCAAATTTTGTATCATAACACATAAATCAATAAAATTGATATTTTATTCATCAGTAATTATTTTTTGGAGAATACAATAAGTACTGACTTTCATCACATTATTCAAGTCTGAAGAAAAATAAGCCTCTCCTTTTCTGCTCGACCTCACTTACAATTATGATGCCATAAGGATCCCCTCTCTCAACTTTTTTGTACCTTCCCAACAAAAAGTCGGCAAGAGACGGAGACAAAACTACACACACCTGTTACCTGATCCCCCCAACTTCATCAAAGACTCTTCGGATCCAAAGACAAACCTAATGATTAAAATCAAAAGCTCCAAAATCAAAAAGGAAAACTGCAAGCTTTCCGCTCCAAACCTTGAAATTAAAGGCCGACCAAAATCAAAAGAATTTTAATAGCAACTCAAAACAACAATGGTCTAAACATATAACCATCTAATGTCAGATCCTTAGATACTTCAAGAGCATCGCCCATGCACCAATGTAAATTGGAATCACCACCTACTAACTAGATAAGGTTGTTGCAGTTATTGTAGCCAAATGGTCAACAAACTTAATCAACAGATGATTAAATTTGTCATGGTGACTGAGCCACTAAAGTTGAAAAGCAAAGTAGAGACAACTATTGAAACTTTTTATTAACATACATATATATTGGTCGAGTTTCGGGAAACGCAGTACAAAAAACTGTGGAACCAGATTAATAACTACACATAAGAGCCAATACTAGAAAACCACGCTCAAATTACCTAAGCATTATGTTGCTCCAACCAATAAGGCCCACTAATGTTCATAAAAGCAATGGGTACGGTCATCACTAGCACTCATATTAATCTTCTTATTAGAATCCAATCAATGCAACAAGGAAATAACCACATAACTAAAACTTAGTATGCTTCACCAATTCGCATTGCCTAGTGGACCAAAATATGCAAAGCACCAGTCATTAAAATCACCCAACAAAGACCTAACTCAGCTCAATAGCTCACTAGTAGTTTCGTTTCTCTCGGTTTCACAGGTAACTATACAATCACATAGTAATTCTTAACATAAATCCCTTCTCCTTCCCCACGCATTCTCAGCATGAAACAGACCTCAAGAACTATTTGCAAAAAATGGATACAATATCACACTAAACAAACTTTTAGAGATCACACAAGTTGAAGAACTTAGTGACCAAAACTATAAAGAATATTTTGAGTTCTAAGAGAGGGAGAGAGGGACCTCAAGAATAGCATCTGAGAAGAAAAACTGAGAAAAGGGGCGAGTGAGGCGCTTGCGCGTGTGGGGAAGTGCGTTTCTACTGAAATGGGGAAATGTTTTTAGGGTTTGAGTCACGCATCGCCCAGCGAGTAGAAACTTTAATTTAGGGGATACCGGTTTCGTTTGTTGGGTCTATCTGTCACTCACCGCGTACCCAAGAAATACCAATAATACTCTATTAATAAAGAAAAAATATTTTCTCACAGTAATCAGAGACAGAGACAGAGACAGTACCTCTCTTTGTAATCTTCCACTGCACTTGAAAGAAGATCGAGATTCAGCAAGGAAGAAGACGAGTCTGAAAGTGCAAAAAAATATCTCACGCGACGTGGTGGAGCGAGTGGACCAAACTAAGCAAGCACCCCTCTCTCTCTCCCAAATCAAGTGCTCTCTCTTTCTCTTTTAGGAATAGTTTTTAGGGTTTCAATTTTCAAAAGCCCGTCTCTCTCTCTCAATCTGAGTCTCACATCCCCACTCGCTCTTTTCGTGTTTTCTTCTCACACGCATCGCGCGTGCCAGCTCTCTCCCTTGTATCCTTTTTTTTTTTTTTTTTTTATTACCTGTACTTGTGTATAATACGCAATCTCAATAGAAAGGAACGCGGGGTTGTTTGGAGGGTCCCGCTCGTGAATGTTGGGACAAGCGCATGCGACGCGTGGCGGGGAGTGAGTCATCGCTGTTGCTAAATGCTAACGGTCAGGTTATCCACAATCAGCGCTTGGCAAATAATAAACTCCTGAAATACCAGTTATAAAAAATTTTCTCTTTTTTATTTTTCATTCTATATCACCACCTTTTTACTAACTTTTAAAATTTTATCTTAAAATTTTATTCTCAACGCCACGTAAATCTTACTTATCAAAAACAAAAATCTAAATTAACTGAAAAATTATTTATTTAAGGGTCGCCTCTTTTAGGGTTTTCACCTACAAAAAAAAAAAATTTCTTTCAAGTCATCGTCCAATCAATTTTCTTCTTTGATCTTTCGTGTGAATCTATTTCTCCTTTTCCTATTAACCAAGAAAACAAAATGTCTTTTATAAGCCCATCTAATTATACTTGCCCAAAAGGAAAAAGGCACTCGTCACATATAGAAATATTTTTACAATTGGCTTCTATAAATTTTAATTTTAAAAAATAATTAATTATTAACTATCTTAGGCAATTTGAAAATTAAATCAGATAGATGATATATCAATCGCATTGTAAATTCATATCAGTTTTATTCTCATAGAGTCTTTTAGATCATTATGTCTTGATGAAGCAGTAATAGATTATAACTTAAACCAAATTAATTTAATTTAGAGTGAGCAAAATTGTCCACACTAGTTAAGAAAATAAACTTCACGTCACGAATGTTACGTTCATTCAGTAAACTGTATAGTGTGGACTTTAGACCATGGTAATTACACTTTATTCAATAAAAAACTGTTAATTTTTTTTGTTGGAAGATATATTTCAACCAATGAAGATCGAGTCTATTAGCCTTCAAGCCCAAATCATCTCATGATATCAAATTTTTTTTTTAAAATAACCCTTTATTTGAAATCTTTGTTATTTGGTTCTTCCCAAATTTTGTTTGAAAGGGAGAAGAAACTGCCACCAGAAGACAGGAATTTTCTGTGTTAAGTTGAAATGTTTAAAACATCGGTAATGAACACAATGAGCTCAAATCCTACCGATCTTGTCAGTTTCCTCCAAACATGCACTAGTACCAATCCTGGCGATACTGGTGGGTAGGGTTATAAACGAGCCGAGTCAAGCCAAGTAGTGAATGTTCGAGCTTGGCTCATTTAACACATATAAGGGCTCAAGCTCGAATAAAGCACGAAAATCCATGTTCAAATTTGGCTCGTTAAATTTTAAACAAGCTCGAGCTCAACACAAAACAAACAAACGAACTCAGCTTGAGCTCGTTTTGTATTTATAAAATTAGAAAAAATATTTTTCAAGATTTGAAATTATCATACTTTTGGTACTCAAAATTTTGGCCTTAATTAAAAAAAATTACAAAATAATCTCTCGATCTCCCCATCAAATTATTATTTTTATTATAATATTCATTTAAATATTCTATTTCTTCACTTTTTTATCAACCCTCATAAACTATTTTTACTTTTTCACTAACTCTCATACCTCAAAATTTTAACCACCCAAAATTTTTAACACTCAAACACTTATTTGTGATTATATATCACAACAGTAATAACTAAATGATCTAATCTATTACTTAGTAAAATAAAGAATAATATGTACTACAATAGAAGTGCACTAGGAAATAATAGGGTGTTTTCATTCTATATATTCAGGCTTTCACAAAAAAAATAGCTTGCAAAACATTAATATCATAATTACATGAAAATGAGAAAAACCTTACCACCAATCAAGAATTCAAAAATACAACAAGCCAATAATTTTTCTACCAAATCATAAGCATACATCAAACACATAATCAATGAGAACACTTGTAACGTAAGTAAATTTGTGTGCTTATATATATAAAAATGACTCATATAAATATATATTTTATAAGGTAACTTAACATGATAATATCATAAAAATTTAATATAAACCATAACATATGCATATACATAGGATATATAACATAAGTAAATAGGCTCTATAGATATATAAATGTTACTAATTACTAAATATAAAGTAATAGTGTATACCTAAACATATACATAACAATAATAGAGATATACAATATATACAATGTACTATTTATAGGCAGAAATATTATAAGTTATATATATAACTGTAAGTATAAATAGGATATATATAATATATATATATATATATATATATATATATACTAAAATAATATATCAATATATTATATATTATAATATATATAAAGTTACTATTATGTACGAGCTAATGAGTGTCGACCTTTAAACGAGCCTAAAATAGAGATAAATCGATATTTTATATTGTTAATAATAGCTATATATAGTATAGATAATCATCTGGCATTATTAAACGAATATATGATGAGCTCGAGCTTCATGAATTGGTTCATAATCGGATATAGTTAGCGGTTAAAGAGAAAGAGAGAATTAAAACGGACGAAAGGAGGGAAGGCAGCTCGGTGGATTGCACCTTTCTCCTATAAATAGCTAGAAACGGTGTGCTGAGCAGCCCAACTTGCCCTACTGGTAGGTAGTTAGCGGTGCGTAAGAGAGTGTGAGAGAGATTCGGGGAATGTGGACGATTAGGAGGGAAAGTATAATTTTTTTAAAAAACAAAACCCTTAAATAAAACGGTGAGAAATTGCACCTTTCTCCTAAAAATATAAAAATAAATAAAAACGGTGGGGCACAGCCCAGTGGTAGGCAGTTTCACCACCCTGCTAATATCCTTGAGTTTTGGGGATATTGGCTATAGATTACCGATAGTTGGCGCACAACCCTAGTGAGAGCTGTCGATGGAGTAAATAACTCATTTTCTAAGAGACAACAAATTAGAAACTAAACTAGTATTATTGCACCGGAAACCAGCTTGACAAAAAGGAAAAACAAATAAAGGTCATAATTTATACATAAGGACCACATTATTGTTTGTCAAATTGAAATAGGTAAGAAATAAAATCACCAAATAAAATTAGAAATAAATACAAATTTCATCTCTAGTTTGGATAAATCTCAAATAAGTCTTTAAAATTTAAAAATGATCAAATTAGTCTCTAGAGTTTAAAATCCATTAAGATTTTAATCATACTATGATCCCTTCAAATGTTAAGGATTTTAAACCTCAAGACTAATTTAATAGATTTTAAAATTTATTTGATTTTTGCGAAACTATACGACGGATTTTTTTTATTTATTCCATAAAATTATATATCTATCCATGCAACTTTTTGTTTTGGGAAAGTAATCCACGTTCTTTAAATCCGAGAACAACTAATTCACTATCAGGTAATAGTTTGACATTTCCAAAAATCACATTCTACATTACATCAGTTAAGGTTGGGTATAGAACAGATGGAACCAGAGCATATTCCGGTACTTTCATAACCAAATTTTAAATATCGGTATGGAACCAAAATTTTCGATTTTATTTAGAATATTTGCCCACCTCGAGCTGAGTTTGGATGGGTAAAATTTTTTTTTTGGTGAAATTTTGTTATTGTCAAAATTAATGTAGATTCTGTTGAAATTGGTGAAATTATTGTAAGATTTTGTAAAAAAGTGTTGAAGTTTGTATAAAGTTGTTGGAGTTTGTAAAAAATGATTAGAGTTTATTAGAAAGATATTAAAAGTCAGTGAAAAAATAATTGTGAAATTTTTTTATTTAAAAAAATTATTGACATCCAAAACATTGGTAATTGGTAAAGGCACAAACCTATCCATGCAGGGATAGAGCTACGAGGGGCCACGGCCCCGCTCCTACAATTTAGTAAGATTTTTTTTTTCTCTAGAAAACAAATATTTTATTTACTTTTTAGAAATGTTAGGTGTGCTTAACAGTTACCACAACCTTTTTGAGGTGATCTTTATATCACAATCAAGCCTCTTTCTCCGCGATCTCTGCTCCCTGGTTTTCTTCGCAGAAGTTGATCTACTCTCCTTTCTTTTATTTTTTCCCGTTTTATATTTCCCAATCTACTTGCTGTATTTGTCGTATTGTTTCCCCCCTGTAGTGGCTGTAGTTGTCATTCTCCTCAGGGAAAAAGATCATGCAATGCAATGAAAGAATAAAGAAACATGCATGTACAAAGTCACCCCCAAAAGAAAAGGAACAAAAACGATGAACAAAAAGAACAAACAGTAAAGAAAAAAAACCACGTTCCCGGAAAACAAAAAGAAAATTCCATCTGTCCCTTTCTTTTGGACGGACAAAATTTAGTGCCGCGAGAGAGTGACCATAAATAATGATGGGTCACGGTCCCAAAACCCAGAAAATAATTTATTTAAATAAAAAAGAGAAAGGAATAATAATTGTGGGACCATAAAAGAAACCAGAACATATTATTAATAATAATTATTTAGCACCTAAAAGCATACCTAATACTCCTCCACACACATGCACGAAGTTGCATCATAGCCGCCAATAACATAATTCGTATATACTCGCGTTAGCCTGTCAAGAGCGTGATGCGCGTCAACGCCTTCACGCTTTTGGGCTTGTCTTTCTCGTTTCTCCGAGTATTCTTTTTTTCGGTTTTTCCGCTTATTTTCTAATTCCTCTGATGCTCTCTCTCTCTCTGTCTCTGTCTCTCTGTCTTTGGGCTGACTAAAAGCTTCTTACATAACTGCAGATGGGTGTTCTTTTTCCCTTCTCCACTCCTTTTCTCGGAGTTATTTTCTCTTTATATTTCTATTTCCAAGTAAGAATTTGTTTTTATTTTTTGTGAGATAACTGATAACGGGAATTTGGGTCTTTATTTTTTCTTCACTTCCGTGTCTTTTCTCGTTCCTTGTTGGCTCTCTCTCTCTCTCTCTCTTTGGACTGTTCGACCTTCTTTCATTACTGCGTTTTACGTTTTTCCTTTTTATATTTTATCAGTCTATTTTACTTTCTATTTCCATTTTCACTAAAATGTTTCTTTTTTGGTTGAAAGTAATGGAGTAAGAGCTACCGTTATATGGAGAATTCATGTTCAGCTTTGTCGGGTTCTTTAAAAAAGAACTAGTTTTGTTATAGTATATATGGCGGACCTAGAAGAAAACTCGTTTCACTGTCTCTGTCTCTAATTCTCTTTCTGTCTGCTTTGTGCTGCTGTCTCTGGGTGGGTGGGTGTGTGTACTAGGGTTTTGCTTTCTTTTGTAGTGTGCGGGGTTTCGGCTCTGAATTGGAGCAGTTATGGTGAGGAAACACGGATGGCAACTACCTGCTCACACTTTTCAGGTTTGTGCATATAGCAACTCTGTTCAAATGACTTCGCGTGCTCGTTTCTCCATGTCACTCTTCGTTTTCTTGGTTAGGGTTTAGACGGCTAATTTGTTGATGTGGATTTTTCTTTAAATGCTAAATATTTGGAATATGCTCCATTTTTGGTAAGTGGATTTAGCTTTTTCGTTTTTTTTTCCTCGTGTTAAATACATGTTAATGGTGCATTCTTTTGCTCGGCATTGTTCTATGCTGTTTTGAAATATGTACTTGTTTGCGAGTAATTTTGGTTTTGTGAGAAGGTTTTAAGATCAATTACGAGCTATTTTGTTTCGCAGGGTGAAGGGAAAACTGTGACTTGAGTACCCGAGTGTCATATTCTCTTTTCTGTTAGTTTAGGCTTAAGAGTTGTATGAGATGCAACTCTTAAAACTTCCGTTGACGTTTTTCCGGTTATTTTCCTATTGCCCTTTTACATTTCACATTTATCACAGGTTCAAGGATCAAGAATTGCTCGTTATATTGCTACCTAAGTCTAATCCGTGTCATACTGCTAGTAATCACTTGGGTACTCCTGTTTATTTACTGGGGTGGTGTTGAATTAGGCTAGTGGACTTCGTATCTTTTTGGTAGAAGAGAGTAGACTCGAGTCCTCAGTTAGCCTCAAAATTGTCTTGCTCCTTCTGTTCCAAAATCTTGTGGTTTTTCTGGTCTTATATGTTGCAAAAGAAGTTCTGTGGTCTTCATGACATTATTTGTATCAGCAGAAGCTGTTGATGGTCGAAGATAGGCCTCTCTATTTGCTAGAGTTTTGTCACGGAATTGCTAGTGGTGCAATATTGCATGCGTTTTGTTATCGCAGGATCACTTTCATTTTTGGTGGAATTTTTGGGTTAATGCTTTGGGTTGGATGTTAGTAATTGCTTAATGTTTTACGTTTTGTGATAAGGTATTTGCCGTAGTGGATGTTTTATTTTCTTCTTTTTTGGTGTAACTACCTGTGTTTCATCTATACTAATTTTTTTTTCTTCTCAAATCTTCGGTTCATACTTGGATAGGTTGTTGCAATCACTGTATTCTGCTTGTTAGTAGTCGCATTCTATGCTTTCTTTGCCCCTTTCCTTGGCGGCCGCACCTGGGAGTACATTCTAGTTGCGACTTATTCTCCAGTGGTACGTAACTCCATTAATTCTGTAAATTAAGCCTTCTCTCTCTCTCTCTCTCTCCCCCCCCCCCCCCCCCCCCCCCCCCCCCCCCCCCCCCTCCCTCCTCTTTTTTCTGTCCTGGGTATGAAGAGCTTCATTATCTCATCTTTTAGGATTGCATCAGTGATGCTGCCATTGGAGAGTGGTAATCAGTTTGTCAACTTTTAAGAGCTTTTCATGTGTTGACGTGCAATGTCTAATTGAAGCAGGACCTATATGCTTCCAGACCTTATGTTTGTTAGCGTTAAAGTAATCTCATGGATTGAGTCACTAGTTTAAGACTCAGGAGCATTTTTATGCGTTGTATTGGATCTATAATTTAATAAAATCCCTTCTATCTTCTCATTCATACAGTTGTCTTCAAACTATTTTTGTCTAGATTTTTCTGCAATTTCTTATAGTATTAGGAGTCTTTTGTTAGGTTTTATGAAGTATTTTGTTTATTAGTCTTATCGGGTGTCTTTCCTGTAGTACATTAAGGTAGAGTCAAGGGATACTAGTAAGAATTAGATTTCTAGAGCTAGTTCGGAAGGTTGGTTGATGCAGTGAGAAAAATGTAGGGTTTAATGATTTCAAAATGTGTGACAGAAGGGATATGGTTTGGGTTGAAAAGGGAGAAAACATAGAGAAGATGAAACACTTCATGTCCATACATATCTCATGTACTTTCTCTGATGTATTACCTGAATGAATATCTTGGCATTAGAATTTCCAGTTTAATTTTATAGCACTCATGTCTAGTTTTATCCCTCTTGTCATGGCATTGCAGGCCCTCCTAGTTTTCATTCTTTATGTTCGTTGTACTGCAATTAATCCAGCAGATCCTGGCATAATGTATAAATTTGATCATGGGGCAACAAATAAAGACAATACAAAAATTGGATTATCATCGAACGTGCCTAGGAGATTTGATGAAATTGCAAGCAGGGAGCATCATTCTTCTCCATCATCAGCTTCCAAGAGTTCTATAGCAGGGGCGAACTCTAGTAAGAAAGGGTCAGCAAGTGAAATTGGAGGAGTGAATATTCCGTTGGAACCAACACGGAGAAAATCCTGTTCTAATATTGGAGGAATCTTCTGCGCTTTGTTTGTACATGAAGATTGCCGCAAACAGGAAGGGACAGCTGAGGAGCAGGGAACTGGTGAAGAGGCTTTGTTCTGCACATTGTGTAACGCTGAGGTAAGATATCACTGGTATGACCTAGTTTGTTGAAGTCACTGTTGGTCGCCTGTAAAAATTTTACTTCCTCGTATTATCGTTGCATTTTTTTTTTTGATAGCAGCTTTGCAAATTTATGCAGGATCTTTATAATCATATATCTACCAAGCAAACGAAAAAATATTTAGAGTCAGTTTGTATGGTGTCTTGAAGCTACTCGAAAATTATATTCATTAGTGCACTAAAAGCATTCTCATTTCACAATAACAACTGATGGGCATAGAGGAATGTGATACCCACGTAACATAACCTGCACTTGAGCTCCAGTGACCTGTGCCACCTAAACTCCAATCTCACGATCACACTGCTGCTATCTTGCCCTACCACTACATACCATCGAACTCACACCTTATTTTTTATTGATTTCTTTTGGCGGGGTGGAGGGATTCTACAACTCTTGATTGTGTTGAGATGATTCTACCAAAGTTGAAGTTATCTTTTCGGCCACTTCTCTTTATGGTTTCTGGAGTCAGTAATTTCCTTTGTATGTTCTAGTGTTTTCAGTTCAATCTTTGTACTCTTTTCACTCTTTTTTCCTTGTAATAAATATTCTTACTTATAAAAAAAAATACTCTTTCACTTATTGAAAAAGAAAAAAGATCAGTTTTGAATTTGGGACTTGAATTTTATGTGTCTCGGAAGCTTTTTGTTACACATGAAGAATGATATGTGGGATGGTTTTAGTATATGTTAAGCAGGGCTGTAATTTCATGGCATAATCATTTAAAGGTCTGATATTCCATATGGGCATTTGGAAGAACATGGCTGCTCCTCCTTATGTATAGTTTACTGATATATGGTTATCTGAGCCTATATAATCAGACTTGACCATTTGATAAAAATGCAAAGTATAAAGCTTAATTGGATCACTTGTGGGAATTCGCGTCAAACTTTACCTTCTGTTATAAACAGTGCAAATTGCAAGGCCTATATTGTGTGCAGCTGTGGGAATTGGCATGAAATTTCCTCTACTTGGTCGATCTGAAGAATGCAAAACCAAAATGTGGGTCTGTCATCACATATGCCATTGTAATAACATCCTACTGGTTAAAATCCTTCTCAGAAATCATCAAAGTATGCTTGTATCCTCTTGTTGAAGTTGACAAGTGGTGACTGTCAAGTCAAACCAAATCAAGGAATAGAAACTACCGAATTTCGACTGCCGTATTACTCTCATTAAGCTAGCCATTCCACTGAGATTTGATGGTGAAGCAGTGATAAAAATCAGTGTGTATTGGTTAGGCATCTCGATAACTTCATGGGAACTAGTTGAAGAAATGAGCCTGCTAATATTTCTACTGGATTCATACCCTTATTCTTTTCTTTTCACTTGCTGTTCTCTTTCCAAAATTCTCTCTCTCTCTCTATCTCTCTCTCTCTCAGTTGGTGGACCATGTCAATGGTGGAATTCTGTAGCTAGGTAGTGTGTTTAGGATATTTTAGAATTCATTTTTGGTTTCCTAGTACTTAAGATTGATTTGGGAAAGGCTAATGGTTATGGAATAGCCTTCTATAAAGATATGATGGAAAATTAAGTTTTCAGGAGTAGATGGTGGAACTAGAACGGTGCAGATCTTCTTTAGTGAACTTTGATATCATTTTAGTGGGGTTAAATGAATGATAATAACTCATTTAGGGCATGCTGTCTTCATTGGTGCCTTAGACGTTTCTTACTTCCAAGTGGGTATATATCCTAGGCTTCAGCCTTAAATCTGTCCATGGAGATGCAAATATCTTGACATGAAATAGTAGTTGCTTGGTTCCTTCCAATCCTTATTTTCTTAAACTACATATTCTCTTCAAAATTTGTGTGGTTTCACTTGAGTTAGACAGGTGCATATGCTCCATTCTCATGATACTAATGCCAGAAGTTGTATTCCTCTTCTCTACAGATTTGAGTTACGTAGTCAACAGAGATTGTAGGTCACAATTCTTCTTGAAATGAAAAATGATATGTTTCGCAACTCTTGTGGATTTTGAATTCTGTTTTGTTACGTCTTATATTATAGAGGTGCCAATCTTTCTGTTGCTTCTTTTGTGCTACCCAATGACTATATTTATGGAATTCTTTTTAGCTGATAGATAGAGAGTCTCCTAAAATTAGATCTAATTTCTTGGTTTCTGGCCAGGGTAAACGCATGACAGGTTGTAGTGCAAAACAAGCATATGGCCATTTCTCCAGAAATTGGCTGTATGCTGACTGGAGCCTTCAGGGACCAAATATCAACAATCTGATTTTTGTTTATTTACCATAGATGCTTTGAATGTTGCAGGTTCGGAAATTCAGCAAACACTGTAGAAGTTGTGATAAATGTGTTGATGGGTTTGATCACCACTGCCGGGTATAACTCCCTTTGATCATGTCCTGTATTCAACTTGTTTTGTTTTTTTGTTCTTTTGGGACTAACCTCTATAGATTTTGCTGCTGCAGTGGCTTAACAATTGTGTGGGGCACAAAAATTATGTGACTTTTATTTCTCTCATGGCAACTAGTCTTGTTTGGGTATGCATTACTCCCTAACACCCATGTGGAAGGAATGCATTTTTTGGTTGCTAATGCTCCCCTTTCTCTTTGGTTCAGCTTGTTTTTGAAGCAGCGGTTGGTATTGCTGTTCTGGTGCTTTGCTTTGTTAAAAGGAAAAGCATGGAGGCTGAAATTATTGATAGACTTGGAAATGGTTTTACTCGGCCCCCATTTGCTACTGTTGTGGTACACTTTTATCGAATATGCTTTGGACCATGCATATTTTGTATGTTCAAATATATTAATTCAACCAGAATCCTTATTCTAATCCTGATCTCATTTTTGTAGGCTGTATGCACTGTAGTTTCAATGCTGGCATGTATACCTTTGGGTGAACTATTCTTTTTCCACATGATTTTAATTAGAAAGGTTAGTCACCAAGAACCTTTCCATGGTGCTCTGGTTAGTCATAGAGAACTTGGAGCAAGAGATTTAATATTTGGAAATATCTATAGGTGGGGTTGGATTGTAAATTTTCTTTTATTTTGGCTTTTAACCAAGTTTAAGAAAAGAGAGCATTAGAAACTATATCGTCAGTGAGGGAATTCTTCATCTATAGAAATTAGAACCTTATCCTTTTAATTTTTGTATTGAATTAGGGTATTACAACCTATGAGTTTGTTGTGGCCATGAGAGCGATGAGTGAAGCACATGGAGGGGCATCTGTAGATGAGGAACTGCCAAATATAGTGTATTCTCCGTCTGGGTCTGCTACAACTGGTTTGAGTGGCGGAAGCTCCCTTGGTCTGCAATACAAGGGGGTATGGTGTACCCCTCCTAGGGTATTTGTGGACTATCAGGTATTTACTGTTTATTTTTTTATTTTTTTATTCTGTATCTTTTTTGGGAAAACTTCAGAAGGTAGGCGTCTAACTGATACCTTTTGACCTACAGTTTAATATAATCATCCCAAAGATTGCTTACTGAATGGTAAATTACAGTGGAACAGTTTGATTGCTTCGCTGTTCTTGATATCATCTGATGTAAAAGCTGAAAAATGAAACAAGAAGAATAGAAGAAGGAAAGGAAAAGAAAAGGATGGACATTTTTTGCAGACTTAATTATTCATTTTGGACGCAAGAAAGTGGAAAAGAAAACAAAAATAGAGTAAAAGGGAAAGAGTCACCAAGGTCCTCAGTCAGTTGATCTCTCTCTATCTCGATAAGTACACAACTTTATTGAGAATCCCGAGGGGATGCAATCACAAGTACACAAGAGAAGACACCAGCGATGCAATATCACTACCATTAATGGTTCTACATGAGTCATAAATATCTTGTTCTAGTTGGGACTGCTTCCCAAGTACAGACCAGCAAGCGAATTACTGCTTTACAAAAAGTTTTAATTATCATGAACAGGAACTGACTTATATGTATTTTTTCCTGAATTAAAATAGCTTTAAAACGGGATCATATGTTTATTTTGTCCTATGCCATGTTATAAATTGTTTTGCCATATTCTTGTTTGACTTGTTTTTCTAAAGTTTGAATACTTCGATATAATCACTGTGATAATTTTTGGCTTCTTACGTCTTGAAATGTAAACAGCAACTAGGTTGGAAGGTTGTTGATGGTTTTGGTTCACTTCCCAAGTTTCAGTCCTCTTGTGCATTTATGTGTTTGCCCTGCTGTGTTCCTGAAAAAGAAAGGATAAATTAATGGTCAGATGGATATACACGTTGAAATAGGATCTAGAGATACTAACTGAACAGTGTACTTGTTTTCAATCATGGACATCAATGTTTTTGTTTCTCCATATTAGTATTGAGAATAGTCTAGACAAGCATAATGATCTATTTATTTTCCCTCCAATCATCCAAATGTCAACTTTTGATGCGTTTAGATCGGGTAGTTATGCTTAATTTTAAGAGAAGCTTGAATTTAAGCTCTCTCGCCTTTTATATGGATCTCACTTTGAATTTTTAATGTTCTTGATGAGGTACATGAAATGTTTTCGGATCTCTTCTGATTCACAATTCTCCATTATCCAATATCGTTTTTGTTCCCATCTTTTTTGCAACTCAGAAGAGGATTTTGTCTTCCGATTCCATGGGGTTTGAGTACAGCCTTAGTTTAAAATTAATTCTTGAAAAGCTATGTACTGTGACTTGTGACCAAGCATTTGACAATTGCTGCAAGAACTGACTGTATTTGCTCATACTTTGTGTTTTATTTTTTATTGGTGAAATTACTATGTACTAGAAACAAGCTTCTGACCTAATTAGGGCATACTTTTTTTTTTTTAAACATGGTGCAATAGGATGAAGTTGTACCTCACTTGGAGCCTGGAATGGTTCCATCAACTGTTGATCCAGATGCAACTGGAATTGCAGAGAGAGGGCCAAAGGTACCCAAAAGGCCTGTTCGTATCAGTGCTTGGAAGCTTGCAAAGTTAGATTCCAGTGAAGCAGTGAAAGCTGCAGCCAAGGCCAGGGCATCATCCTCTGTTCTAAGGCCAGTTGATAACCGTCGTTTACAAGATCCTGATTTTAGCTCCAGTGGCAACATGAGTATCAGAAGTAGTGTGAGCACTGACATGGGAACAAATAAAGAGATAAAGAACGATCTCAGATTGTCGCCCTTGAGAAACTCTTTTGCTCCTAGCCAAGGAAGCCGAGATGAGTATGAAACTGGGACCCAGAGTGCGAGCAGCTTCAGCAGTCCAAGCCATGTTCATGAAGCAGTAACACTTAGCCCTCTGCCGCAAGGTCATGGTTTGGGTCGCTTTACTGCAGCTACCTCTTTCCCTGGCTTAGTTCCTGATCGTCCATTCACTTCTAAGGCTGCTTTTCCAAATGTCAACACCTCGACATCCCACCCGTTGGGATCTGATGAAAAGATCACACAGAAGGGGAGTGCTGATCCTTTGCTCCTTTCAGCTTCAGCTACTTCTCTTCTCAGGGACGTTAAAAGGACATCTGTTGTTTGGGACCAAGAAGCAGGGAGATATGTATCAGTTCCTGTGTCAGCTTTAGAGGCTAGATACAAATCGTCCATGCAAATAGGATTGCCAAGTTCTACTGCAGAAACAAGCAGTTATAGCAGAAGGCCAGTTTTTCCACCGCAAGAGTCTTCATCTTCTGGAGCAAAGGGTCCAGACCGACAAGCGGAAAAGCTCATGTACACAGGAGACTCTATTTTCTTTGGTGGCCCCCTTTTGAGCGTCCCATTAAGGGATACCTTGAAAAATGAACGAGGTTTGGTTTCAAGAGAGGGCCAAGAGAGATTGGCACTTAATTTGAATCGGGAGTCTAGATTCAAAAGGGATTCAGCATCAAACCAGCTTCCTGTGTTTGTGCCAACAGGTTTCGAGCATAACCATTCGTCTGGCTCGGGTTCGAAGTAGGTTTTTTGAACTTATGATTGAACTTCTAACGAAATGTATGCACAATTTTCTGCCAGTGAGCTGGGTTGGTTAGTGAATGGGCTGTGGAAGCTGAGGTACCCTCTGACAGGAGTTGCTCTGGGACCCCTAGAACCTTACGGTTACAAGGACACAATTGTATCAAGAGGTTTGAGCAATTTCTTGGAGATGAACTTCTCAATTTGCAGGCCATCTTATAAGCGAAGCTTGTTTGATTTTAGAAATCAGATTTAGGTGAGGTTTGTAAATGAGAGCACAATCTCGAGAGACACCATTGTCACTCCCTAACTCTGTTGACCAAAGAAGATCACTCGATTCCTTTGTATCACTGAGCTTCTGTGGATTGGATGGATTTCATTTCACCACGATTATACGATTATTTTATTGACTTGCCCTGTTTGCAGCCCTAATGTTTTTGCTAGTTGGGATATCTTTGAATGACTTGAACACCTGTTTCCTGTAGATAGAATTAAAAGAGCTACATGATTATGAAGTTTGATCAGTTAGTACATAAGCTGTAGGTCTTCCTGCTGAAAGAGTCAAGGAAAATGTGGAGAGTTATCAAGAGCTTGCCAAATAGAATTGTCATATGTTTTAAGTTTACAAAAAGGAGGAGTTGTAGATAGAGAACCCACATGATCTTACTTATATTTCTCAGAATTTGAAGAAAAAGATTGAAACAATTGTTCAACATTTTCACCTCTACATTCGAGATTAAAAAGAAATTCGATACCCACATTTCTAAACAAAAATTAAACTTGGAAGCGTGGTTGCAAAACCAAAAAAAGAAAATTAGGATTCAGTGAAGAAGCATTTTGATCAGAAAAAACTCATATATGTTAAAATCTCCAGATTCCCAAATCTCTATTAGAATGTAAAGGTTTTGTCCATTTTTTATAATTAGACCTAGCGCATACGCTATCTTTTACGTAATTTGGAAAAATCTTTTAGTAGTAGAGAACCGGAAGTTGGGGAAATTGCTTTGTTTATCATGCCTCACCTTTCTCTTTCTGATCTTGCCCCATGACAAAGACCATATTGGGCCATGCCCATCGTGTTTCTCGAAGTTGCAACGTATAGTCCCATCAATTTCTTTATTCTTCCGTGTCAGATTTACAGGTTGGATTCCATGTGCAAACAACGTTCCGTTACTTTTATCCTCGACTGGCCAACTTTTTTCTTTTGTAAATTGTGGTAAAACACAGACAACGTATGCATTGGGAAGCTCGGAAGAAGATTCGTGGAAGATTATCAGAATATCATCAGCTGATTGAGCTAGGCCGGGCATCCCCAGAATCCACGACATTATATAAAGAGGGATTTCGTCAATGGAAGAGCGCACCCACTTGTTAGAGAGAGAGAGAGAGAGATGCACATCAAAGCTTTTGTTCTCTGCCATAAGCATCCGCTGAGACTCATTGATGAGAAGCATGAATGTTTTCTTCTCAACTGATGCAAAGGATGTTGATTATAAAGCGTCTCGAATCCGACCTACAGTTGTAATATTGCGAGTATGTTGTTCCCGGAAGAGGAGTTTCCCATCCGCAGTAGCAGAAAACATTTCAGTCACGAGCAACCCTTGGCCCTCAAAGAAGGGAAGGGATGGCGTTACCAATCGCTGCAATGGGTGCTCTGAGTGCCTCTCCCAGGAGGCCTGCGTTTCCATCAAGATGCAGTTTCTCCTCCATAAATCATGTGCCGAGGAGAAGCATCTTTACAAATCTGTGTGCTGAATTGCAGCATATATAGGGTGCACTTTCCTCGCCTACAAGAAATAAACATGACTGTCACATGTGAATTTTGTGTGTCGAATATCCTCTCGAGAGCTACTCCACCTCCGCGTATGGTTTAATCTACCAGTGTAGCTAGGGAGTGCACTTTCAATACCCTTTCCCAGTACTGTGTTTCTAACAAAGTAACATTCAACATATATAAATGTCACTTATATCCACTGCAAATTTGTATTCTCTTGCCAAGTACCATCATACGATTCATACCCATATCTGTTGTGGAAGACAATCACTTCTGTCATGCTAATGCTGCGTCTATGCCAAATAATATTGCTCATACATCTCTTTCTCAGCTTCTTGATTTCGAGCTCGTTTATGCCTATGATTAATTTGGTGGGGGCAACCTCATTGAATCACACTATAATCCGCACTTGAGATCAAATCGATCGAAATGGTTGAGTATCTGTTTAATTTGTTAAACTGAACGTGGAAGTCGCATGCAGTGGTATACAAGCCTGGTTTAAGTAGTACGATTGTATGGTTCGTGCAGCAAGAAGAATTCGATGGCATGTTCAGAAGCCTGCAGATCATGGAGTCTTGGAGATATTTGCCGGTGCATGCCACAGTATGTTAATAGCAATGGCTCGAGAATATATAGTATGAGAAAATAGCCTGACTTTCATTTTAGAAGTGAAAACCTTCGTCCTCTATATCCAGAACAAACTAGACAGTGGAAGAATAGAATGAGGACAAAGGCTGACCTAGTGACCTCCATCTTCAAAAGTTCAAATGGCCGAAACTCCTCATGTAGCTTGTAATTTCTTTACTGCTAAATGAAATTATCATTTGCTTAAAAAATTAAATACTAAATAGTTGATTAGCAAACAAAATAATTAATTCCTTTTGCCTCTGACCAATTTTACAAAATTTGATCATAGTGCTGGACCTGTCTCTCAGTCTCTGGCCCTTGCATTTTGTTAGCTGACATCCTTGTTAATTAGTAAGCAATTTGGTCATTGTAGTTATGTCCAAACAGTTGGCTCAAACAACACTACTCTCTTCCTGGAGTTAGCATGACATCTCTCGTGCAAAAGGGGGTTGTCAGGGCTAGCGATCGATCGGACCGGCGTTTTCTGAATCGTAACACTCATTTGTCATTGAACCAAGGTGGATGCTGGCCAGTGGTCCCTGGAGTTGGGACGAAGACGGTGTGCATGCAGGCATCATGAGTTAATGCGTGATGGGCTTCCATTTGCTGTTGGAGAAGGGGCAGAGGGCATATACATATATATATATATATATATATATATATATATATACAAAACAAGCCCATCTTAATTCCCCGTTCTTGAGGTGTTGTATCATGGCCCTCCTTTGGAGACTTCTCTAAGCATTTGTCTTCCCAAAAGTTACGAAGAAATCCACTAGGAAGACCAAATTTGGAAATATGTCAGACCAAAAATGAAGATAGTGAAGTAGGTGAATCGATTTTGTATGGTCACCAACTTAATTGTTCCTGCAGAACGATATGTTGCTAGTGTTAGCTTTCCTTAAATAATATTTTTCTCTACTAATTCGTGCACATAGTTGATACAAATTTGTTCTAGAATCTTATGGAGTCTGGATTGATAATTGATGGGATACCATAACGAAGAAGAATATGAATGCTTGATATTTTTGAAATGATGTAAAGCTGTATTCCAAAAACTGTTGAGCATATAAATTCAAAAAATGTGTGCGCGAATAATTAGCTCATGCTTGTAATCTCTAATCACGCAATTAATTATTAATTGACCACAGTTTGACTAACGTACTATCTCCATGATCTCCACTGATAAATGCCTTCTTATCTTTTTGAATTTTCCAAAGGAAACTATAATTATATATTTGAAAAAACTGTTAACAAATTCTTCGGAGTTTGTAATTTTGGAATTGAGTTTATTAGGATAAGAAGAGCAGCAGCCACGCATGGAATTCCGGGCAGTTCCGTGACTATATCTATATACTATCTATATACTTTATGCTGACACTTGACTTCACTAGCTAGGAGTGCGGCTAGTGGCCCAAACTTGTCCGGCCAACAAGCTTTCGAGAATAAAGAATGAGATTTTTTACAAAAACCAGAGTTAAAATCAATAAGAAATTTCATGATCTTTTTCCACCAATGAGCATTGGTTCAGTTAGTGCGTCCTTCTCATCCTCTGGTGTTGTCATGGGATCAAATCTCCATTTTCTTTTGGCATGTAGGGCTGAGTATCGGTAGAAATTGTGACCGTCACTGACATGCAAAAATAATCAGCTTTGTCGGTACCGGTTTTACCGGTAACGATTTGAGATAAACCGGTAAATAGAGAGGAGAAAGGAGAGGCGCTGTTACCTGCCGCGCTAGAAAGAGAGGAAAGCTGGAGGCCATAGAGAAAAAAGATTATATATATAAAAACAAAAAAAAAAACTTTTTCTTCATTAAATGGTAACTTTTTTTTTTTTTTCATTTTTGACCTATTACATCTACTGAATATTGATACGTTTGAAAGAAATGCTTCTTTATTCCTTGATACATTAGTTCGAAGTAGCAATTAGACATTTTTAAACACGTTGTATGAACAAGATTGAGATTTTCTATAATTTTTTGTTTGAATTACGTAATAGAATTTAGAGAGAAATAGATAGAATAAATATACTTTATGTTATTTAATGCTGTATATTATATAAAATTTTGAGCAACATGAATTATATAATAAAATTTACTTGTTATATCTATCTCTCTTCAAATTTTATCATGTCACTCTTGGAATATTGATCTCTAGCAACACCAATAAAGCCCTGACAACTATATCTCGTCGTTATAAGAGAACCAATCAACCCCGAACTCCTTTGTCGCCACGGGAGGAACATCTTCCAGTACTTTCTCGTGGCCTTTGGGATAATAAATTCCTGTTCTCTCATGAGGAACCCACATATTGTTACTATCACTCTCTCCCACATGACTCATGCTCCGCTTGTTCTTCACTTCCTCCGCTTCTAGTTTCATGGTATCGCGCATCATATCCGGGGAAGAGCTTTTCTTATGGTACGCTTTTCGGACCATTGGCCTGTGTTAGTGTGTTTTTCCAAGGGAATTGACACCAAAACACAATGTCAATTATTAGCACGTGCAAAGCTTAATGAAGAACCAAAAATGTTGAAGGAAGTTGACAAGAATCTCGGACAAGATTAACCAAATGTAAAGCTATATATAGTGACGAGAGAAATTCACTGATTCAAACTAGAAATCCTTACTTGAAAAACATGGAGTTCATGGTCTGTGTTCCTCTGACAAAAGAGGATGCCATCTCTCTCTCTCTCTCTCGATCCCAAAGATGAAGGTAGATGTATTACCGTGTGGGCTATATATATATATATATATAGCATGTTCTAGATAAATATATAAAGACTATACGGGGAGGATATAGGGTTATCCACTTTGCTCTTTCCAATAGAGAATTTGAAGGTAGTTATGGGACGGTTTTGGCATACGTCGTTGTCTGCTTGGAAGTAGCTCCTAGACTCTGAAACATGTTTGTCCCCGCACGCAAGTGTCAATGGAGTTACGTCATGGGCCTGGTCTTTCTCGGGCCTATGTTGTTCTTTCCTCGAGCAATGTTGCTGGGTCCTGCAAACTAAAATGCTTCCTAACAAGAAGGGAAAGCTGATTTTTCTTGCTTTTAGGTTTAGTGCTATGCAGGAAGACATATAGAAATCCCTTACACGATAAAGATTGATGAAATCAAATTCCACTTTGCCACTTTTTCTTTGTTATGGATGCTCTTCTCAGAGGAGAAAACAAAGGGAGGAATAAGTGGCTGTTTTAGCTGTTATTGTCGAACAAACCCCAGGGACTCTTCACCAGGAGCTTTAAACAACTCCCAATTGTACTGGCTCCAATGGGTCAATGGCAGTATGCAGGGAACTTTTCGTGGTTTTTTTTTTTTAAAAAAAAAAACGCATGGAGCTAAATATTCTTACGGAAAAGAGTATCAGGTCCATTAATAGATTATCTACTGTCCTACAAATAATAAGGAATTTAAAACAAACAATTAGAACAGTAACTGCGATTCTTTTTTGGGTAATTAACTAGGATAGTATATACTAATTAAACTTAATAATTGAGACAAGAATACTCTTATCATAATTAGTCTACGCATGCATGCACTTTGCCAATAGCAATATGATTATACGAGTAAAAACTGGCATTTTATAATTAACCTGAATGGACCTACCACTTTATTTGCCCCTCAATTCTTTTTGTTAGAGAAATATATTTTTTATCCTGAACTTTGGATATGACACATTACATCAAACTTGAATTTTGAGAATTTTATTTCTAAATTTTAGAAGGTCTAACACATTGTATCGTAACATCAAATTTTTCATTAACTTGGACCGAAAATAGCACATGTAACTGACACGTGATTTTTAGCATGCGTTTTTACATTTATACTCTCAACTCTTCTTTTTACGTTGACCCTTGTTGTGGGTATAAATGTAAAATTATAGGAAAAAAGCACGTGCCAGTTACAGTGCTTATTTTTTCCAAGTTGACAGAAAATTTGACGACATGGTGCAATATGTTAGAACTTCTAAAATTTAAAATTTGAGATGCAATGTGTCAAACCTAATATAAAGTTCAGGAGTGATAAATATATTTATCTAAAAAAAAATTGAGGGCTAAATAAAGTGGTAGGTCAATTGAGGTTAATTAAAAAGAGTTTTTGTACTCATATTGCTATTGACAAAGTGCATGCATGCGTAGACTGATTATTATAAAGTATTATTGTCTCAATTATTAAGTTTAGTATATAATAATATAGCAGGTAATCCAAAAAAAAAAATCGTAGTTACTGTTTTTGTTTGTTTTGAATTCCTCATTATTCGTAGGACATTAGATAATCTACTGGGCTTGATACTCTCTTACGTAAGAATATTTAGCTCCACGTGTCACAGCAGTCAGACGAATGGAGCACACGTCAATCCATAATTGTGTTTCTCGAAATAGAAAAAAAAGGGGGAAAGTAAACGCTCCAGGAGTTACCTTTTCACCCCAACTGTGAACTTCCAAGTTTTACGAACAATTTATTGTTTTTTTTCGTGCAACCAAAATTTTCTTCCCAACTTTTCAATTCTAAAAAATAAAAAAATAAAAAATAATTTTGGGTGGTAAGTATGGATAAGAAGACGGATGAAATCTCGGGAGAAAAAACACCCACATGGATTCACGTGAACACATCCATTGACCAAATCAACCGAGCCAGATAGATATATACAGTCCCCGCAGCTCAATGGGTAATGACATTTTAACTTTTTGCTTTCTATAAGTAGCTGCATGACATTTAAGATCGGCTAGAATTTAGAAATGGTGGTTTTGGCGATAGTAGCAGCTGCTATGGTCAGGCATGCTCACGTGGTTAAAAAATTTTAAATTTAAATTTAAATATAATTTTTTATAAATATCAATACAATCCAATAACTTTTATTTACGTAATAATAAAATTTTAAATATTCACGCTACACTTCAAATCTTTAAAATTTTCTACCGTCGAAATTGCTGGGTGTTTGACAGGTTAGTCCGGTCCAGTTACTCCTATAAATTTTTTTTCTTTTTGGGGTAAGTTACTCCTGTTATCTTGTCCTATTCTAGTAGTCCAGTTATTAAACTCAAACAAAAGCTACTCGTCTTCTCAGTCTCTCACTCTCTTCGAAACAGCACAGCCTCCTTCCACCTCGCATGTTTTGCTGCAGATAACTGGAAAAATGGGCATCAACCACCTCCTTCGGTCCTCGCTCAGAACCAAGGTTTCGAATCTTTAGTGCCCATCTGGTTTCCCATCAAATCGTAAATTTTTTCATGCGTGTGGACCAGTTCACGCAATTTGATCATTATATTCAGTCATGTATGGTTTTGATGATCCCGTTCGAAATTGTTGATCTATCTTTGGATTCAATTACTTTTTTTCGAATTACAATAAAGGCCGAAAGACCTTGGAAGAGATGAAGTAGTCTATTAGCCAAATGACTTTTGTTCACTTTGGTGTCGTTCTCACGCCTCGTCTCGTGTAGGAGAATATGTATTTCTTGCTTTATGGATCACGCTGTACGACTCACTTATTCCTTCTCGCGTTTTGTTTTTTATTTTTTTGAATCCACTATTGTTTTCATAACTTCCGGCTGAGTTTTTTTTTGCGTCGGTGTCTATATATCGTACAAGGACTCCGCTTGGTTTCCGGGAATTAGACAGGCCTCACGTGTATGGTTGTGAATCGCGACTTCACAGTTTCAGATTTTTTTTTCTTGGGTGAAGGAGTTGCATTTGGTGGGGAAACCATGGACATTCTGCAATTCTTTTGTTCCGCTTTTAGAATCATTTATGAAATCAATTATTGATAACAATAATCACTTCTGTTTTTTCTACTTAAATATGCACATCTGAGTCACCTGTTCACTTCTTTCCTTTCAATTTAATCAGTACGATCAGTTTCAAGTTTCGTGCTAGTTGCTAACTAATATCTCGTAAAGGAAACATGTCCTTGTAGTACCCATTTTGAATCTCTGAAATATGATTCCGACTTGCCTCATACTTTTGCATGTGATGCTCTCGACTATCTAGACAAACGGTTCTTTTAAGGGAAGCAGCTGCGTATTTTTTCTTGTTCCTATGCTCAGTATCTAGCCATCCAATTTCTCTTCCCTAATGGCCTTTCTTTCTTTTTTATTCACAGCTTGGTTTGTATGTGAAACATGTTGCAGTTCCCACAAGTTTGCAGGAGCATGTACTTCCAGTTACCATACTGGCAAGATTTTATAGTACAGGGGCATCCTTGCAAAAGGAAGATTCACCAGCTGATACAAAAAATCATCTAGGGTATATGGTGTTTCTGTGTATAAAAACTGTACTTCATAAGTCTCTCTCTAACACGTGGAATTTTGAGCATAAACGTGTATATTTACTTGTACATTGAGAGTTGCTTATTGTTTCATATGATTCTTCCATTTCATTACCCACTAAAATTTTCTAATTATCTCAGATTTAAGGGGCATGATATGCTTGCACCTTTCACAGCTGGTTGGCAGTCTACTGATGTGAATCCTTTGGTCATTGAAAAGTCTGAGGTACTTCCAATAATGTACTTGAGCATAAAAGCTACTTGATTCTTAGTTGGTTTACAGATGTAAAAAGGGTTGAATCACTGGGTCATTTTTCCATCTGACCAAATCAATGGATCACATAATGCTGACCCACCCCTTCCCCACACACTCAACAACTTTGGCCATAGGTCTTTTCACTTGCTGGAGTGCATGGGGCATGCCTGTCACCATTGTTGAATTGTTTGTTGCCTGGGGTGAAAATTGGTTTTGTTGGGGGGGGGGGGAGGGTCTGGAGGCATGGAGAGCCCTTTTTGGGCAATGCTGTTTGGTTTACTGGTGGTTCAGGAGTCAATTGGCATGATCAGACTGGGTTTTCGCTAAACTTTGTGTGAAAGGAGTTTAGTTCATCCTTCCAGTATTTTGCGCTCTTTCAATACCCCTCTTTCTAGCTAATATAGAAGTTTAAAACTTCGGATGTGTTTTTTAGGTGACTTTATTTCTTTCTTCCTTGTCTGGGACGTTCCCTTTTGCGTACCTCTTGTGGCACTCTCCAATATCATCCTCATTATTGTCATGAGACATAACAATTCTAGGTTATGGTCTATACTTCAATAATGATTCTACATATATGTATGTGTCTGTGTGTGTATATATCTATATTGTATACGCGAGCCATTCCCATCTATATGATTTGTTTGTTTTATGGTTTCAGGGTTGCTATGTATATGACATCAATGGGAAAAAATATCTTGATGCCCTTGCTGGTCTATGGTGTACAGCTTTAGGTACATTATATTGTGTATCGTTTTCCCCTTCTCTCTCTCTCACTATCTCTTAAGTGTGTTTTACTTCAGAATGTTTTTAGGATGTTGTCAGGATACTACTGTTCTGAATCCCCTTGAAAAAATGAGAATGTGAGGGACCAAGAATCTGTTTTAACTCTGCTATTTTGACTTCTTATTTTTACATCACCATTGTTTGATGAACTAACACAAACATAGGTAAATTGCTGAAATATTCAATTCTCTTCTACGAGTAAAAATGAAGTGTTTATGTCTCAAAGCATGTTCGGTGAGGGCATTTCTCTCAATACACGAATGTAATAAGAGAAGGATGGATGAAGTATTAAAGTGCATTAGGAGTTTTATGCGGCTGCTATCCCACATATTACTCTTTTATTGATGACATATGAGGGATAGCTGCTTAAGATGGTTTTTCTACATGTGATGGTGGTCGACTAATGTGCCAGTGTTTAGTCGTGGTTGCATTCAGGTTGATGGAGTGAAAAACAGATCTGTAGAGTAGACTGTAATATAACTGTGATAAATTGTGGTACCAATAAGATCTATATAGTAGACTGTAATTTAACTGTGATTATGGTTGAGTTGAGGATAACAATATTCTTAGGCGTTTTCAAGTGTGTTGTGAGTGTGCTGAAAATAAAAAGTGTACATGAAGGCATTTCTCTTTGTGGGCTTTGGGCAACTATTCTGGCACTGTCACATGGAAGAGGGGTAGAATATTGCTGAAGTGCAATGCAAAATCTTATGTGTATGTCTTTTCTTTTAATTTTTGCAGTACTTGAGCACCCTTCCTTCTTATCTCTGCTTCCTTGCCAATCCTGCCTATAGTCCACTGAGCGCTGCTAGCTTTTTACCATTCAGATGTCTTCATTATTATCCTCTTGTGCTTCCATCAGAATCCCCAACTTAGGAACAATTTTGTCACCCCTTCTGCTGCTGCTTTGTGATGTCCTCCCCTACCCCTATCTCAGAAAGGAAAAATGCCTGGGTTTTTCTGTAAGTTAGATATATGTCGGGGAAGTATGTGTGGTACAAATCCCATGTCCATAAACCACTTGATTCTTATGCCAAGACTCGCACTGTTCTCGCTTGTATACCCAAGTCCATCTAACTACTTTTCCAAGAAGTAATTTGATTCATACTTTCAGTTTCAATTACACATGTTCTGTTGAATCTTCACAGGGGGAAATGAACCACGACTTGTTGCTGCTGCAACTGAACAGTTGAATAAGTTGCCGTTCTACCATTCTTTTTGGAATCGTACTACAAAACCTTCCCTGGTATTTGCATATTCTCTTTGCCTCTGCGTATCTGTGACAATTTATGAGTCAAAAACATCTTGCTTCACTTTCTCCTGACGAATTAAACACAGATGCTGTATGCTTTATCATGCAAATGAGAGGTACTTATATTATTTTCTTATTAGTGATGTTTGATTATCCTTACTTATTTACAGGATCTGGCAAAGGAACTTTTAGAAACTTTTACGGCGAGTAAAATGGCAAAAGCTTTCTTTGTGAACAGCGGGTCAGAAGCCAATGATACTCAGGTTTGTATGTTTATGGAACCATGTTATTTGACAATAGTCTTGATCTTTCTGAGTTCACATCAGTATAAATGATAACATGGGTACTTTTAGACTTACTTGCCAAGAATTGATATGGACTAGTGCGGGAGAGGAATAAAAGAAATTACCCATCTCTCCAATTTCTAAAAGATTTCTTGCTATGGCCATTTTGCTTTCTTTCACGCTAATGATAGAGATTTAACTAAGTGAGGAAGCAACCAACTCAAATCTCTCAGATTCTTTTTTTTTTTTCCATAGATTTCTTTCTATAGATGTTTTTTTATGCATGCTTGCTATATTTCTTAGGATACGTAGGTAAATCAGTAATTATAAACTACAAGAGAGAAACAAAATAAGAAACTTATATCTCATATGGAAACAAGAACGTGGATATGGGACAGATAAACTTGTAGCCTCGTTCCCCCCCTCCCTTAGGAAGAGCAAATCGAAAAATACCAAAAAATGAAACACATAAAACTTTCAAATGCCTACGAGATGACATTATAAAACTATGAAGGCGTCTTTTTTGGTGAGTGGTTTGGAGTCAGTATAAAACATTTTGAAGACCATTGAAACAGGTTGAGAATATCTATATGGTAAATGGGATTTTATGAGAAACTCCTTCTTTGGATAGTCAATTAACCTCAAACTTGATTTTTTTTCTCTTGTAGGTGAAGCTGGTTTGGTACTATAATAATGCCCTTGGAAGACCTGATAAAAAGAAATTTATAGCTCGATCAAAATCGTATGTTAAACCCTAGATTGATGTCTTTTCTTTATATTCTTCTGACATTGGGCCCTTAATAGCTAACACTCATGCATTTTGACAGGTATCATGGTTCAACTTTGATATCAGCTAGTCTTTCAGGGTAGGCTTAAAACACAGCAATTTTATTTTATGTTCAAGACATGCTAGACTCTGGTAGACTTGTTTAGTCTGTTAACTGGAGGAATTTGTTCAGTCTTCCAGCTTTGCATCAAAAATTTGATCTGCCAGCTCCATTTATATTGCATACTGACTGCCCTCATTACTGGCGCTTTCATCTTCCAGGTTGTCATCGCACTGTCTGATGCTTGAGATTTTTTGTTTGCATTTTTGGTTATGAACTAATGTTACGAATATGAATACATATGCCAGGTGAAACGGAGGAGGAATTCTCAACCAGATTAGCCAACAATTTGGAGAATCTTATTCTCAAAGAAGGACCAGAAACAGTACTTTATTCCAACATAATCCAACTTGTTTAGCAAATAAGTCTGTCACTGTAAAAGGTGGTCTTTTGTTGCTGAGCTAATATCATTTCTCATTTCAGATTGCTGCTTTCATTGCTGAACCTGTCATGGGGGCAGGAGGTGTGATTCCTCCTCCTGCAACTTATTTTGAAAAGGTAAATGGATCGTACTGTGAGATGCGACAGATGTCACACTTGAAGTCTACCTTTCAAGTTGAGTAGAAATGAGATCTAATGTGGAGCTATGCTAAACTAAGTTAGATGCAGTAACATAATAGCTTGAATGCCTTGACACACACACACACATATATATATATATATATACATCAACGCAGTTGCGAGGGAAACCCTACCAGTGCATACAATGACTGGCACAGAGGGCTTCTGAATGGCATAGGTTGGAAGTCCAGCATTACATTCAACCTTAGTCATCAGACTAGAGCGAGTCAACTCAACTGACTCATTGAGTTTCTTCAATTTGATCAACTCATACTCAATCTCCATGAGTTGAGTTCAGGAAATAATTGTAGGATCTTGGACCTTGGTGATAAGTATTTCTGTTAGCTTCCTTCCTAACAGCCAAGACAGGCAGATCGTCCCTAGCAAACTTATTTCTTACTAGAACCCTCTGTGTTTCTTGATGAAGACAACAAAATTACCTTACGTGGTTGAAGTAGTGAGCAATGATATCGGTGAATTGAATTGGTTCTGTCACAATATCTGTAAAAGCGCAAGTTTTGATAGCTTAAAGGTAGGTCTGGTAATTACATGAGAAGAGAGATGTTTGATTTGTGTGAGAGCATTATACGCACTGAAAAACATCTGCTAAATTTCTGTTATGTCAGTGCTTAAATTTAGGATGGGAAGTAAGATACATTGAATAATTGTATGTATGTTTAACGCAGATTCAAGCTGTTGTGAAGAAATATGACATTCTTTTCATTGCTGACGAGGTAATTGCTCTCTATTGCCCATGTTTCCATTTATATGTGCATTTTTCATATTTGTATCCTGCTATGAGGCTTGCTTTCTTTGTATCTCTTTATTCTAGGTAATCTGTGCATTTGGAAGGCTGGGCGCGATGTATGGGTGTGACAAGTACAACATAAAACCAGATCTTGTATCTGTTGCAAAGGTAAACTTGGAATAGACATAAACTTGGGCATAGATTCTGAAAATCCTCATATAAAATATATTCTTCAATGTTATGTGTCAAATTCTCAGGCCCTTTCTTCAGCATATCTGCCCATTGGAGCTGTACTTGTGAGCCCTGAAGTAGCAGAAGTCATATATTCTCAAAGCAACAAACTTGGTAGGTTGAATACTCCTGAGTAAGTGTCCCATTTTCATTATTAATGTAGTATGTGACCCGATATCCATTCTATCAGGTACTTTTTCACATGGATTTACGTATTCTGGACACCCTGTATCTTGTGCGGTTGCAATTGAAGCGCTCAAGATCTATAAGTATGTTCGTTCTTCTCATCTCTGGAAAATCCTAGTAGAATTGTGTATCTAGCTCACATTAGACATAACATATCATTGTTCGTATAAAGATTCATCTTGTGTTGAGTATAAGAAGCAATACCCAGGGCCATCCTCAATGATGTTTAGACCAAAGATTGACATGGCAGATGATTAGTAATCACCAAATTTAACCTGTTTGAGATTTTACTTCTCAAATAGTTTGAGTATACGGCACTGGATCCTCAATGATGGAGTGAGTTGCAATGACAGAGACCTATATTCTGTAGCGTAAAGTTTAAATGTGACCGACATGCCCACCTGCAAATATAATAGAGTATCATTAGCGAATGAAAGTTATCTAACCTTTGCAGAGAGAGGAGAATTCCTGAACATGTGACAAGTGTTTCCCCAATGTTTCAAGATGGTGTAAAGGCATTCTCAGACAGTCCCATAATTGGGGAGGTACATAATCTTTTGATTTTTAGTTTTTGGTCAATTTCAGAACTTATGAGATAGTGACTTTGTATTCCTTGTCTGTTTAAGCAGATACGGGGGACTGGATTGATACTGGGTACAGAGTTTACCGATAACAAGTCACCTAATGATCCATTCCCTCCTGACTGGGGCAAGTTCTATCTTAATTTTGTTTTACCATATGCACATATTTGGTTTATGTGGCTATAAAAATTGGTTGGACTGAGGCAACATAAAATATATATCTTTCCTCTCTTCAACTAGATCAATACCATCTCTTCTAGGTCTGAGATAGAGTCTTCCTTGTGTGATCCTTCATGTATGTGATGGTCCTCGGGTTTTGATCAGGCTACATCTATCGTTGAGATAGACAAGCTGGCTTCTGTTTTGTGCTCGTTAATCTTTTCTCTCTCCTTGATGTTATCCATTTTTATGTCGTGTATGTTGCAGGGGTAGGCTCTTATTTTGGAGCACAGTGTGAGAAGCATGGTATGTTAGTGCGTGTTGCAGGAGATAACATAATGATGTCTCCTCCATTGATTATTTCGCCCAAAGAGATCGATGAGGTATGCTAGAAAACTATCCTTGATCTTCTTAGTAAGAATTACAGAGACGCTTAGCTAGTGAATTACTTAGGGTGTGATTGGAAGAATAGACTCATGTGGCCATTGGAATCAATGAAAGTTTTGCCACAAAATTTTTTATATTTTTCCTGCTCTATGTACTCGGAATTTGGGTTTGTTGATCATACATTTGCACTGCTGACACGTATAGCCTGTCTTCCAATACTTGATTGATGAGATTTTGGATTAGTATAGTTGGCCAGAAATTTTTGAAAATGGAAAAAAAGAAAAAATTTCTTCTATGTTATGCGAAATGTTATTGCAACTTATTCGTGTTGAAAGTTTGTGTCATGTGCATCACTATTTTGGTGAAATGGTAATACTAACCGTTGTGCAATAGAATTGAAAGTATGGAGTCCCTTATTGATTTAGTTCTGAGATTCTGAATTGCTATTATTCTCAGTTAATAAGCAAGTATGGGAAAGCATTGAGGGCTACTGAAGAGAGGGTGAAGGAACTCAAGTCTCAGCAGAAATAGTTTGTTGCAGGTAATGGCGAAAAAGCTTCATGTAAAGCAAAATCTAGAAGCTATTGTGACCCGTGAAACGGATGATGTTTAAATAAAGGGTTGAATGTGTTATACCTTGTGGGCATTCATCTTATGTTTTCTTTTTCTGCATCTTATCCTAAATTAGTCCTGATTTAGCTCATTGATCGGTAGCTTGGAAGATCACGTCCATTGAATCATAGCATGTGTTGCAGGTGGTAACCATAACATAGAGAGAGAGAGAGAGAGAGAGAGAGATAGAGAGAGAGAGAGCAGAGAGAATTGGCGAGAATGAACCAACTAAAGATATTGGAGACTTTGAGTAAGTTGGATCTTAAGCAAAGTTACCAAGCACTTGGCTTTCCTCTACTTATGTTCTCGAACTTCAGTAAATGACTTTCTGCGGAATTAGGTTTTATTCGAGATATGCTTGTTCCAGTGAATTGGATGGGGAAACAAACAAGCCACTGTTGGGTGCAGTGCAGAGCACCGTTGGGATTGGAAATATCATCAGACTCTGTTGAAACATCTGTTTTCCTTCTTCTTGCTTTGTTTGTTGTGGACGGGGTACCATCTTTACTCCGAACTTAAAAAGGTAGCTTGCTCGAAAGCTTTCACGAGATATGCTTGTACGAGTTTTTGGAAAAGGAATTACTTTTTCCCTGTTTGCTTGAGTTTTCAAGGTGATTTTTACGATTTTGGAAAAGGAATTACTTTTCCCTGTTGCTTTTGTTTTTTCTGAAACTGCTCCGGAATGCAAGGCAAAGAAAGTTGTTTTGAGGACTCGATACTCTAGCACGCTCGAGGCCTGCATTCATCAATATAACCAAGATGGAGAATTCGGCAATCTTTACTCTCTTAAGAAATAGATAATCTTAAGCCATGTTCGGAGATGATGCAGGAAACTAGAATGAAAATAGCAAATTGTACGCAGTCTAAACGATGAAATTAAACACATACATTTTCAGTGCTGATTACCCCTAGGAGTTTCTCCTACATTTCAGTGCTGATTATAGCTTCTTCAAAGCTTTGCTGGAGGTAAGGAGCTTCTCGTGACAGTTGGATTGCCTCCAATTCCATTGCAACTTCTTTCATTGTAGGTTGTTTCTTCCCTTTCAAGTTTAAGCACCTCCTTGCCAGGTTCGCAACCGCAATGATCTCTTTTTCCTCACCTTCTTTCAAAACTCGGTTATCAAGAATGGCAAATAAATTGTTCTCTTCCATTGAACGAACAAAATATATAGCTAAACTTCTGAGTTCATGTTTCACTGTTGAAGAGATTGCTCTCTCCTGTCAAGAGTTCAGCAAGTACAACACCAAAACTTTAAACGTCGCTCTTCTCTGTGAACTGACTTGACTGGAAATATTCAGGATCCAAGTATCCAAAAGTACCATGCACTACTGTGGTCACATGAGTTTGATCGATCTCAATAGATCTTGAAGTCCCAAAGTCTGCAACTTTCGCTCTATACTACTCATCTAAAAATATGTTGTAGACTTAATGTCTCGGTGATAAATAGGTGAGGAAGCTGCCGAGTGCAAGTAGAAGAGAGCTCCTGCAACTTCGATTGCAATACGTAAGCGCATATCCCATGGGAGGAAAAACTCCTCATTTTGATCATTGAGATATTGGGAAAGAGTTCCGTTAGGTATGAATTCATATACTAGCATAGGAACTTCAGTCTCCAAACAACAACCGAGTAGCTTAACCACATTCCTATGGTTCATTCGTCAAAGAATGACAACTTCATTTATAAATTCTTGGAGTTTTCCTTCGTCGATTACCTTGGACTTTTTTACTGCAACAATTCCTCCATCTACCAACATGCCTTTGTAAACTGTGCTTTGTCGTCCCTTGCAAAGTATTCTATTCGCATTAAACCCGTCAGTAGCCTTCTCCAAATCCTTTGAATTAAACAATTTGGTGCTCTCAACTTTGACTTCATTTGAAGATAATTGCTGTTGCAGTAATAGTCCACCATTCCTTTTGAAGAACTTCTCCCTGCGTTTAATCATCTTCCATTTCTTTACCATTTCGTAAGACAACCATCCACCACCAAACAGAAGTAATGGCCCAAGGCCTAAGCTAATACCTGCTTAACTCAACAAACAGACAAATATTACTCCTTGCAATATCAGTTCATGAGCTTGTTTCCCCGAAATTAAGGCTATCTCATTGTAAGTGAAATGAGCAGAACAGAGAAGAGGTTGAGACAGGGGAGTGGGAAGTTCATGGATTAATATCCAATTGTAAACTATCCGAGTAGATTTTTTTTTTTTTTTTGAAAAAATGAAAACCTTGTTAGCCTGACCAAGAGTTGAAGTGGCAGCCAATTAATCCAATTAGTAAGCACAATACTTCGAGCCTCGAGGCTAAGTGGAGGAAACCTTTTTTGCACATATGGTTGGTTTTGAAAGAGTAAGAGGACATACCCTTAATGATGAGCTTCATGGACTTGGACTTGGAGGGGTCCTGTGTGTACGGAATCATGTGACAAGCGTAAGACCCATCGGTATTTTCACAACTGTAATTGGCATAATTAATGCTGGATACACTATCTTTTAGCCACTGCTTCAAACAAGGGTTCCCATCTGGAGCTTCACATTCGTTGATATCTGCAGGACGTTGCAATGGCAGAATAAAGTTAGTGTATTAACAATTCCAAGGAATACTTTTTTTTTTTTTTTTTTGAGACGAATACTCACAGACCATTGACATCCCTATTTTCTTGTCTCTATTCGGGAACGCTTGGACTGTACCCTGACTCCCAGCTTTGCATCTGCTCACCAGTCAGTCACATGTGCATGCACGTATGCAGATACACACGTACAGGCCCACTGCTCTTCAACACTGTCCTAAGCCATTAGGCATAAAGATTTAGCGGTGGCCTAACCCCCGTTAGCAGATAGCTAGACTTTTGCTCGTGTCATAAAATGAATTTGGATTATCTAAGCTAAATAGATATCGGATGCTCATTAGCTAGCATCGGGCGTCCACTCTTTGGCTGACATTGTGCACCCTTTGAGGTTTTGAACCCACTAATCTCTCAACTTGTCCACTCCATGCCAGCACGGTCAAAGTGATAAAACAGTCATAACCACGTCTATGCAAATCAAATCAATTCACAGAACTCATTTGACTTAGTTTTAAGGCACTTGGTAATTGGCAGAAGATATAAAAAAACAGAAAAAAGTAGAAAAGCTTCAGTTGATTGTTCATGAAGTAGGAGGAAAGAAGGGGGAAGGAGGAGGAGCTGGTGGACAGTGAGCTAGACCCGAGGATCGGTGGCTTGCGGTGAATATAGGATGTGCTCCTATGGGAGATCACTCTACGCGTACTGAGGTTAGTAGTAAAAAAACGCAAACAATTAATTGAAAAAACTTAATTTACTACCAAACTAGAACAAATAGAGTACCAATAAACTACGAGAAAGTGTACCTTGACATCCTCCAAGAAGATACGGATTTCCCTCATAGCCGTATTGGCAAGAACATGAAAAACTCAAGTTCTGGTTACTCTCCAAAGGAGAATGGACAGAACAATTAGAGGTTCGGGACGTATCACTTGAGATCGAGTTATAGCGAACTGGAAGTAGTGAATGGAATGATGTACTGTGAATACCCCATTCCAATACAACTGGGACGGAGTACACGTTTGGCACCACGTTATTGGTCTCGAACCACTCTTGTTCTACCAAGAATGCGTACCTGCATTCCTGGCTGGTATCGTTCTGGATGATTTGGTCTAGATCTGTAGTGAATGCACTGAGATCTGAAGGGATTGCAATTTGACAGCAGTTAATGCCATTGCAACTGCTCACGTTAAAGATCACCATTGATCCACGTTCACAACGAGAACTGCACCCACCATATGTAACCGTGCTATCCAGGGACTTCATTGAGGCATAGTTGTTGCAACCCATGACAGTGAATCTGTTTTTGGACTGGGAGAAGACGAAAGGACTCTCTTCTAAAACGTTATCCACGCCCGTTTCATTTTTAGTACAACTACGAGCTGTGGGATATTTGACACGAACTGCGCCGTCTAATTGAATCTCCAGCACCTCCAGGTCGAAGCTTCTCAAGAAAGGTCTGGGAGAGCCCAAAGAGCCATTGCAAACCAATCGTCGACGTAGCAACCGGCTGATCCTATCCCAAAAGGGAATGGAACGCTCACATTACCACAGCGATCTTGACACGAACTCTTTGCTAAACTTGCTGCTTGTGCAAATACAATAACCGACCACAACACCAAAATGATCCGAAACACCATATGCACTGCCATCTCTCTTCCTCTCTTCGATTATAATGAGCACGAGGCTAGCTGACGCCTTCTACGAAGAGATTCTCCGTACGTCCCTCGGATATGGAAGTTGCCTAGAAGACCAATTTTGGTATCAAAGTACTGTTTATGGTAGACTAGTATAGCAGCCTGCAACAGTACTAATTAGTCGAAAAATGTCAGAAATCGTTCTTGTTCTTCTAGGTAGCGTTTGAACTTGCAGGCCAGCTACGTCTTTTTATATGGTGAAATGGCTACGTACTACCCGTCGTCGAGAGTGCTTAAAGGCTTACCAAAGCTTGAATATTGTAACGTTGTTATCCGCCAATAATTATGCAAATGCAGAAGTTGTTGCGTATCTAATTAACTATGAGTCATTGGGTGACCTCTAAGATCAGCGGTAGCCAAGTCAGCTTTCATCGTCATGCTAACTATCATCAGCCAAGAATAATCATGTTTTGCGCATTGGGCGATTTAGCGAACGACGATCGAAGTTATCTTCCGTCTTCCTAAGTATACATCACCAGCCAATGTTAGTCGTGTGGTTGCCTCATCAAAGATAAGCTTATTGGGTAACTTATACTGACACGGATGGTTTTCAAATAACCTTTCATAGTCACACTTTGGTGTACATTCTTTCATGTACTAAGAGATACATATATTTTCACCGATCAATTATAGGGGGGTTTGACATGTTACATCATAAATTACTTAGTTTTTTGTACATTGCACTATTCAACTACTAATCTTATACACTTAACACCATTTTTTACGTCGTTTCTAAACTAAATAATTAGAGCAAAAGTAAGTTTTTTTGTTTTATTTTTTACACTTAAAATGATAACAATGCCTTCAATGACTTAATGAATTGACAATAACAGTCTTTTATAAAAATAAAATATATATATGAAGTGAGTAAATAACATTCACTACAAAAATACATACCTTGGGTGGCGGTCAGAAACCGCTGTTAAAGGTCAAAAAACTGCTGTTAAAGGTTTTAGCAGTGGTTTTGTAACGGCGGTTTTCGTGATTGCGGTTGAAGACTCGGTCTATAGCGGCAGTCATGTAGTGGCATGTGACTGCCCCTATATACCCGAAATGTTTTGATCGATTAGAACAAGTTTTGCTACTCCATGAACTAAAAGTTCTTGATTCAATGTGGTTGAACTCCTTGCTACCAACAGGTACATAAAAGTTCTTGATTCAATGTGGTTGAACTCCTTGATTCAAATCCCCTTTAAGGCAAAAGGTTGAAGACAGACTTGACCTTGCCCTTGAGGAAATTAAATCGATCGGAAGAGTGTTAAAACAATCAGCATAGTCTTTAGAGAGTGACAAAAGTGCTCACCAGAAACATATAACGGTCTGGAATATTACTGAACTCTCTTCGTTTCCTCTTGTAACTTTTATTTTCCAACATGATTTGCAAATTATACTCTTTTCCAGCAACTTCATGATCCCACTGTAGAATGGCATATATTGGGCGCAGAAAAGAAAATAAAGAAAGAGTCATCTCAAGACAAAGAACACTAGAGTTATCCCAAGACAAAAGAACCCAACGTCTATGGAGATTCAACAAATTGTAGCACCTAGACTGTAAATGCCTAAGCTCCAGCAAGCAGCCAAACCAAGAAGCATTGCACCAAGCACTTGAACACTAGTCTCTACATCTCAACTAAACTAAATAAATCAGGTACCCACAATTAAAAGTGCATGCCCAACTGACAACTAACAAGGGATTTCTCTCTGGAACTGCTAGTATACAGAGCATGTTGTTACCTAGTGAAGTCCATTCAATACATTTCAAGATAATAAGTTGAGAAGAGAATCCATAATCTTCAAAGAAGAAAGAAAAGGCATCAAGTAGTCCGGCAGGAAAGAGACTGCTACCAAAAGACCCAACAAAAAAGAGTACATTTAAATATACACAAAAGAAAATTCGGAACCGAAGATACCCATTTCCAACACTTAAAAATTTGAACATGGAAAAAAAATTACACAATTGCTTTAGGATTGGAAAACAGAAAAATAAAAAAAGTACCTCGCCACAAACGTCTTCGCAGATATCATCCGTCTTCTTAGAAGTATAGTACCCATCTGACATGATTATATACTACGTTGGATATGGACGAAGAACCAACAAGGAAAAAATGCCCAATTTGTCCTCTGACTCTGCGTCCCTTTCACAAACCAGGGGCCAAAATTTCAAACCGAAATTCGGGAAAGCACTCCCCGCAAAACCTAACGATCTTAAAGCTAATCTCTCACTCACTTCGTCTCTGTGTGTGTGTGTGTTTCTCTCTTCCTTTGTCATAGGGCGATATAATGAACCTCCTGAGCAAAGGACAACAATTACGTACCTAATTTTTTGCCGTTGACTAGGCGATATTAGCAAAAGCCCCAAATTTTTGGAGTTGATCAAAACCCTATTAGCACAGAAAATTAAAATCGTTAGTGTGAAACGAAGAAACGAAGAAATAAACGAAAATAATGTAAGAATAGAAAAAGAGAGAAATTAGATGTACAACAGTGGTCATTGTGACTGTGGCTGTAGATACCACTTTTAGCAGTAGTTTTTTGCAAAACGCTATCAGAAATTAGACCTATAGCGGCGGTCATTGTAACTGCCGCTATAGATACTTGACTTATAGTAGCGTTTTCTACAAACGTCGTTAAAAGTTTTATCTATATCGGTGTTTTGCAAAAAAACGCTGTTAAATGGGGTCTTTAGCGGCGGTCAGCGACGTCCGCTATAGGTGGTTCATAGTGACGTTTTTCCACAAACTCTGCTATATACACCATTTAGCAGTATTTTTAGCGACTGTCGCTAATGATCAGATTTTTTGTAGTGATTATCGTCATTTCTATCTAATTTGATCATTGGAGGTGCAAAGTGTATAACTTTTTGATAGTTAAAGAATACAATATGTCAAAATGAATAGTTTAGAGTCTAATATATCATACCTAAGAGTTGATGGATGTAAATTATATTTCTCCAGTTATGTAATTTTTCCAGTTAGTTGACTGTGTCCCTGCAAGATTTTTTCTATTAGATGCGCGTATAGCGGGGAGCCTCATTGAAGCAGAGTACGTCATGAGCGGAGAAATCATGTAGCACCCAATTTTCTTAAAAAAGTTGTAGTATTCTCGCGTACACTTAGGGTCTAATTAATAAATAAATATATAACTAAATAAATATTGGTAAATAGCCATTAGCTCATATATATTAGTATGTCCTGAAAATAAAAGTTAATTCTGTTTATTTTTTTTCCATAACCCGTACTGATTAATTTTCAGAAGAAACAAGATACGAATCTGTTTTGATTACATACACACACATATATATATATATAAAAAGATTTCAAATAAAATGGAGTTCTAGCCTTTTTTTGGGGCAGATGGGATGGAATAGGCATTTCAAATTTTTTATGACCTTTCAGTAATTATGAAGTCTCATGATCAGTTAGAGCCATATTTTTTAATTTTAGTATATGTTTAAGATATATTGTAACGATTAAATCCTTAAAAGTAATAGATGAAAGAATAACACGTAAAAGAATAAAGCCATGCTGTTCATGGTATACTTCCATTAGACGACAAACAAAGTAAAGCCATGCTAGCTGTTCAGAAAGGATTTTATGAATTATCTAGTAATTTTCAAACGCAACGGGAATAGAGAATTGCATGCATGGCTAGCTATCACACCGACTAAAAAGATAATAGATCAGGTTCAGCATCGATACAAGTCGAAGTAGTTGAGCCATTGTTCATACCTACCATTGTTGATGTAGAAATAACATCCCATGTCTGGTGCATTTCAGTTTTGACATCTTCAACTAGCGCTTCGGAGTGTTTTAAGGTTAGGAGCTTTTCGTGCCATTAGGATGGCTCTAACTCCATTGAAACTTCTTTCATTGTAGGTCAATCTTTTCCGCTTATGTTCAAGCACCTTTTTGTAAGGGTCGCAACTATAATGATCTCTTCTTCCTCACCTTCCTTTAGAACTCGAATTATCAAGAATATCAAACAAATTGCTCTGTTCCACGGAATCGGTGAAATATGCAGCTAAACTTTTGATTTGTTGTGTCCTCATACAAGAGATCGCTTTTTCTCCAGTCAAGAGCTTGGCAAGAACAACACCGAAACTATAAACATCACTCTTTTCAGTATATTGAGCTGAACGGAAATACTCAGGGTCCAAGTATCCAAAAGTACCATGCACTAGTGTGGTCAAATGGGTTTGATCCACAATAATAGATCTTGAAATTCCAAAATCAGCTACTTTTGCTCTGTACTTATTGTCTAAGAGTATGTTTCTAGACTTAATGTCTCGGTGATAAATGGGTAAGAAACTGATGAGTGTAGGTAAAAGAGAGCTCCTGCAACTTCTTGCGGTAATCCGTAGCCGCATATCCCATGTTAATGGATAATCTTCATTTAGGTCATTGAGATATTGAACAGAGTTCCATTGGGTACGAATTCATAAACTAACAGAGGAATTTTTGTCTCCAAACAACAACCAAGCAACTTCACCACATTCCTATGATTGATTCGTGAAAGAAGGGCAACTTCATTAATGAACTCTTTGAGGTTTTCTTCATCAATTACCTTGGACTTTTTTATTGCAACGATTCTTCCGTCTAATAACATGCCTTTGTAGACAGTGCCTTGTCCTCCATCACCAAGTATTCTATTTTCATTAAATTGATCAGTGGCTTTCTCCAAATCCTTCGAAAGTAAACAAGTTGGGGTTCTCAGTATTGTGTTCACTTGAAGATAGTTGCTGAAGTAACAGCAATCCACCATTCCGTTTGAAGAACTTCTCTTTGCGTTTAATCATCATCTTTCTCTTTACCACTTTGTATGACAACCATCCACCAACAAGCAAAACTATTAACCCAAGGCCTGTGCTAATACCTGCATAACTCAATATAAAGTGGGGGGAAAAGATTACTCTTTGCAAGACTTAAAGGCAAAAGTAATAGTAATTAGATTGAGAATGTAGACTTAAATTAGGAGGTACATCTTCTGCATGAATGCATAATACACCTCATCACAAACTATCCTTGCTAAAAACATTTTGATATAAAGAAGCTAGCAAGCGGATGCCAAAAATGGGTAGTTGATGCAGTATGCATACGCTTAACGGCATTAAAGCATTTGGTACCACCAGTCCAATAAATCAACTGACGATTATTACACTAGAAGCATCTGATATCTGTAGACGATCCTAGAAAATGATTTTTTTTCCCCTTTTTGTCTGCAAGTAAATTTTGTTTATAAAAGTTCATGATTGAAGGGGAGTGTGCATAAATCTTATGTAGTCTTAAAAAATGTAAAATATTATTTTTTGGTATTTCTCTTCTTAAAATTTTAAAATTAAATTAACACAATTTCATAATTTTTCATAATTTTGACCACAAAGTCTTGAGAAGTTTCACCCATGCACACTTATATGTATACCACTACACTTTGCACCGACTGACCCACATATTGGGCTATATATATGCATGCACAATAGTCAAAATCCAGAGCTTTAACTGTCGTTTGTTTCTGCCTGAAAACAAAACGAAACAAAACCCAGATCTTTAACCACGTTTGTTTCAGTGCAAGAACATACCTATAACGGTGGCCTCAACTGGAAAACCGATGCAGAGGTAAGACCCATCAATATTATGACAACGTTTATTACCACAACGGTAGTTGGCCTCTGCTGGATTTGCGCATTCGTCAATATCTGACATTGGAATGACAAACATATGCAGTTAGCATACGGGGAAGAAAGTAATTCATATATAGAGACTAATAGTACTGCAGCATGCTCTTCTTTTTAATTACTTTTTAAGAACCACTAGATATTATGCATTAATATGTCTATTTGGTTGTTTTAGAATTATATATATTGTTCATCAATATATAGTATAAAAAGAGATATCGCTTCTAAAGTAGAAATAGAATTCATTTGCTATGTACCCGCGTAGTGTATTATATGAGATTTGGGTTGGCTTTTTCACAAATTAATTAAGCATTCGTTGGATCGTGCTATGTTGGATTAATGCTAGCTAGTTTGAATTTTTCATTTTACATGTGTCAACTGTCATGATCGTGTTAGCTAGAACCCGTCACAATATGAGTTCCATTCGAGGCTCTTAATTAAGGAAAGTTCAAAAATAAAAATTAATAAGTATATGAGAAGTTTATTACCTCGACAAACTAGATACGGATTTCCTTCAAAGCCGTGTTGGCAAGAACAGGTATACAAATCACGCTGACCACCAAAGCCACAAGCGGTTGACCTCTCACGATATTTGGTCGCAGGTGGAGTCTTTCGATCAATCCCCCAGTCCAACACCACTGGAACGTGGGACATATTTTTGTGAAAGATGTCCGTGAAAGTACTGGCAGTCTCTAACCACGCTTGCTCTACCAAAAATGCATAATTGCAATATCCTGCGTGGGAATCTTCGGAGGTATAATTTATTGGTTGTATTTCTGTAATGAATGCATCGAGATCCGAACGTATTTTGGTTTGGCAGCAGTTAGTGCCATTGCAACTACTTGCATTTATCGGTGCCCTCTTGTTACAGGAAAGTGTCTTGCACCTACCTTTTATAGAAGAGCCGTCTAGGGACCTTATTGCGGCAGAGTTGCAACCCATGGCAATGAAACTGTTCTGAGCGGGGAAAAGAAGAAAGGGCCATTATCTAACCCCACGTATGTTTTGCTTCTTGTAACATTATCACAACTCCTAAATATTGGATAGTTGACGCGGAGTGTGCTGTCTTCTGCGGAAATGTTCAGCACCTCCAGGTTGAAGCTCCCCGACTTCCAGAAAGCCTTGGAAGAGCCCAGAGAACTGTTGCAAGCTATTGCAAATCTACCGTCAAGGTAACAACCAGCTCGTATTCCAAAAGGGTATGGAATGCTGACTTTCCCGCAGTGATCTTCACATGAAGGGTCTTTTGCTAAACTCGCAACAGCTGGTTGCGCAAATGCATTCATGACTGACTGCAGTAATAAAGTCATCTGAAACATCATTTGCAGTACCATCTTTTGCTGATCTCTATGCACGATGAAGAATAGGGACTGACAAGCAGCAATGCCCCTTCCCCCACGGCTCTTATAACGAGATTCCTTCCTTCCGATATTTTTATAAATTAAGCTGACTACATTGTCAAACTTATTATCAAATTAAGTATTTAAAATGGAAATAAATACTATTTTCACTCGACTGACTACAAGAGAGTTGATACATTATGCCTTAAATTATCCGGTTTCATATATTACATCTCTAATTATTAATTTTAGACACTTTGCATCTTCTGTCAAATTTTTATATCAAAAAATGATAACATTTTAAATTAACTTACTTTGCCTATATCTTGAATATTATTGGCAATTAATTAAGTTAACATAGATATTATTATATGACGGAAAGTACAAAGCGTCTAACTATGATAGTTGAAATATTAAATTTGTCAACGTTGATAATTAAAATGTAATATGTCTAATATTAATAATTAGAAAGTATAATTTGTTAAAACAGTAATTTATGATAATGTGAAAAATCACTAGTAAAACATATATTTATCCTATTAGAATAAGTTTATATTTTCGTTGTGTCAAGTCTTGGTAAATTTAAATCATTCATGACCAGTGATAACTTGAGTCCAAAATTGATACCAATGATTATCCTAGGAAGACGCTTTTGAACTTTGCCGACGGCTAGCGAGTTCCTTTCTTATTTGGTGGAGTGGAAACTGTACTTTTATAGTCAATCTGAATCACGTGAGTGATTAAAGGTTATGGAATTATATTTCTCGGTGCACGCAAACTAGGCAATTTCAATCCAAAGTGTCGGCCACTAGATACGTGGACTTTTCATTTGGTGAAAAAGGAGCACCGCCCATTATTCAGAATGGTTGAAGATTGTTTTTTAAAAATATATATATATCTACTTTTCGCCGCCAACTACTGTAGAACTTTTATAATTTATACACGTTTGAAATATTGTACTAAAACATTATTGCAGTTTTTGTCTATTTTTTTTTTTTAATAGAATAAAAATTGACTTAAAAAAAATAAAATAACAATTATATATGCCTTAAATATAATATATTATTTGATTTTTTTAATTGCATAATCATCATAATTAGTTCGTGAGTAAGAAATATTTTTTTTATTTTTAACTTAGAAATAAAGGAACACTTACAAGGTTAGATATCCAATAAAGGAAAAAAAAAAATCCTAATTGTATGTCTAATCTAAACTAGCTGCTGAACCAAATTAGTACATAATCATCATCGTAATCACTATAAATTTTTTTCATCAAATTAAACGAAAATTGACTTTTTTTTTAAAATGAAATGATGATTATACCTTTATAAAATCAAATAAGACGTTGCATTTAAAAGATATAATCATCATTACAAAAAGTTAATTTTCATCCAATTTAATAAAAAAAATAGATTGAAAGTGCAGTATATTAAAAATAAATATTTTGTAGGTACAATATCTCATGATTTAGCATATAAAATATAACATTTATAGTATTTATGTTGGTTAAAAATGTATTTTTTCTTTGAACAAAAAACAATCTTCAAGCTTTGTGCAGTCCACGTAGCTAGTGGCCTAGTCGCTGACATTTAGATTGAAATTGCCTAATGCCTAGTAGGCGTGCACTAGGTTTCCTTCACTTCATATAGGGTGGGGAAGTACAGAACACCGATAAATAATTCCTTAACCTTTACCACTCACGTTTTTCACATAAAGATGCAGTTTCCACTTCACCAAATAAAAGGGCCAGCTAGCGGTCGGCAAAGTTCAAAAGCATCTTCGAAGAACATTCATTATTATCATTTGAGGACTCAAGTTCTCACTGGTCGTAAAAATAATAGCGTCGGGTGCACGTTCGGTGGATAATGAAATATATGTTTTCTTGCAGCAAATTCCACGCGTAAACATGGAAATTCGGGCAAACTCCTGGTCTTAATCCTGCAATTCCAAAGAAAGAGAGATTGCTATACTTTCGTTTTCCAGTCCGTGTTAAGATTTCGAAGAACAAGGACTGATAAAACAGCAGTGGATCTCTTCGGCCGGGACCCACATTTGTCACGGGAAAATCACTTCAATGTCACTATAAATTCAATAGCGAATTTGTCGTGAGAGGAGAAGTGTAATCTAAACCCGGCCACGTTTGCTAAGGTTTGTCGTTTTGTTTGGTTCTATCTCGAAAGATTGGTAGTCAGGTTCAACTGCAGTCCTAATCCTAATCTTGTATGCCTTCAAAGTGGATGGACGGATTTCTTGCAGAAAATTCCTTCACGCAAGTGTGGAAATTTACGTGGATCAAGTATCAATCTGTTTTAATCCATTAATACCAAATTGAAGCAGCGTGTTTGAATTATTTTTCTCAAGTGGATCGTCTTAGGAAAAGTCTATCCCACAACGGACAACGGTATGTTCCGGCCCAGGATGTGTGGGCCAGCTTTTAAGGACTCATCACTCAGCCGCTGAATTGACTCATTGATAACGGCGTGTTCTGAGCCCAGGATATGTGGCCCAATTTTTATGTACTCAGCCGAAGACTCCTTACTGGGCCCAATTCTAAAAACAAATGCAACCCACATGTATATTGAATAACCCGTCCACAAGGGCCCAATTCTATCGTTTTGTCTTTGAAGAAGTTTAGAACTTTATGTTTCATATATGGGTTCTTGCAAATTTGCAACGGCGGACTCAAATTAAATACATGTACGTTAAGGCTGATTCCATCGTTCGTAAACAAATTATTATGACTTTATCATTGTTTTTTTGCTTTCAAATCCTGCTGAGAGTTGAATGAGAAGTCGTTATAGTTGCTGTTGTGCTGACTTAGTTTTCTCCGTGCAATTGCAGGATATTGAATTTCCTGACATCAAAAAGTGTGCCTAAGGAAGAAACCTTAGTGAGGGAGAGTGCAAAGTTAGCGAAATTTTTGGAAGGCCTCTGCTTATTATCTCGAGGACACCGTTTCCAAAAGTGAGGTTATTAATCAAATAACGGAAGGGATAAAATCGCTCAAGTTAGTTGGGATTATGGGAAAAGGGCCCTGTATTGACCCAAATAGACTGTCAAAATCCCAGTCACATACATTTTTTTTTTTTTTTATTTTTCTAAATTTAGTTGAGATTATGGGAAAAGGGCCCTGTATTGTTCCGATTCTTGACGTTCTATAACCGGCTATTCCATTTTTTTTGGTGATTCTTTGGTTTCATGGAAATCTAAGAAACAAACTACCGTCTCTCGTTCTTCAGCTGAGGCTGAATATCGAGCTATGGCTACTACAAGTTGTGAGATTCAATGGCTGCACTATTTGCTTGATGATTTAGGCATTCCTCATCCTAAGCCTGCCCTGTTATTTTGTGACAATCAAGCCGCCCTTCACATAGCTGCCAATCCGGTTTTTCACGAACGCACCAAGCACATCGAGCTCGACTGTCACTTGGTACGTGAGAAAATTTCTTCTGGGCTGATACGTACTCTGCATGTCAAGACGCAGCACCAGTTGGCTGACATCTTTACAAAGCCTCTTGGCTCTGTTCAATTTCATTCTTTGTTATCCAAGCTTAACGTTCTTAATATTCACTGTTCAGCTTGAGGGGGAGTATTAGATATTACGTGGCAGCAAGGCAGCAACTGAGTTGCTTCTGTGTACTGCACCTATTTGCTGTTAGTTTGTTAAGTTTATAACGCACTCTTTCGTGTATAAATATTCTCAGTGTACAGCACATTTTTTGACTTACTTGAATATACGAGAACATTCTCTTATTCAATTTTCTCTATCTCTGTTTTCTCTATCGTTCTATCACTCTACCTATACACGTTTTTACATAGTCACACGCATATGCTTTGAGCGGATAAAGTTCTTGAAGCCTGGGGATCTAGGACAATGTATGGTGGGGAAATTTTAGTTCTTTTCATTAGAAGGATTAGTAGGCAGTTCATTAGTGCCATATAGAATTCATCAAACAGGGTCCTTGATCTGCACTTCAAGAAATAACACATGATCCAAGTGAAAATTCGTGTAACAGGCTATTCATATGTAAATTTTTATTTTTTTCCCATAATTTATAAGAGCTGCATCTGAACGTTTAGATTTGTCTGGGTTGTATCAAAATTACGCTTGGTCAAAGGAATTTAAGAAATTCAGACTTGTCTTGCCTAAGATAGGGAAGAATAGAAGGGTGTTTTGGCCCTAGGAAAGTGTGGAGAGCTTTGAACAAACTGAAAACCATCCATATTTCTTTTGCTTTTCTGTGTCATTTCAATGAGGGATGGATGTTGGCCAGCAATCAGTTGATTTTCTTGCTATAACGGTAGATATGGTCGCTGTTGAATCTCAGAGATGGCTCCTAGATTCTTTTGAAGTTGACTTTATGCCGTCTGTGTTCTCAATGAATCTCAGTGCTAGTTGTTGCACTTGGAAAAAAAGTTGGCTTCCGCTTGGGGCACTTCACATAAGAACTTTACATCCCACATGCGCATGATTTCTGTCACTCTTCAAACTATGAGTTGTGGAGGATTTTAATTTTGCTCTATTCTGTCAGATTTTAGAAGTAAAAGTTATAACTACCTTTAGATTCCTACTAGATTACTGATTACACGATTGTGATTTTTTTCACCTTTTGAATTTCTGGTGTCAGATAACCAAAGCACAGATATAGAGAGATACTCAGGCAGGAGTAAACCAAAGACTACAATAACCTGTGATTCTCTTTCAAAAATTTTAGAGCTTAAGAAGTTTCGTCAAGAACTGATCGGAGGTCTGTGGTCTGAGCATTTTCATTAAAAAGGAGCATTTCATGAAGCCTTGACAGACTTTTCTAGTTACAAATGAAATTTCCAGGTTCCAGGGGCAACTGCCAAGTCGAAAAAAAGTGAGATGGAATCCAGAGTCAGGTTTGACGAGATAGAATGCCTTCTTTCATTTCATGCACTTTGGTGGCATGTGGGGAGCTATTTTGATGCATTTAACAGATGCCTTCTTGTTAGTTAGCAGTAATTGATCATTAGGCATACTCATCATACTATTGGCACTGTAGAAATCCGAGTAGAATTTTTTTTTTTTTTTGAAAAAATGAAAACCTTTTAGCCTCACCTAGAGTTGACTGGCAGCCAATTAATCGAATTAGTAAGCACAATACTTCCAGGCTAAGTGGAGGATCCGTTTTTTCATATGTGGTTGGTTTTGAAAGAGTAAGAGGACATACCGTCAATGATGAGCTTCATGGCCTTGGAGGGGCCCTCATGTGTGTACGGAATTGTGTGACAAGCTTAAGACCCATTGGTATTTTCACAACTGTGATTGGCATAATTGCTGGATACATTCTCTTTTGGGCAATTCTTCAAACAAGGGTTCCCATCTGGAGCTTCACATTCGTTGATATCTGGACGTTGCAATGGCAGAATAAAGTTAGTGTATTAACAATCCAATTAGGAATACTCAGAGACAGAGACATGCATTGACATTCTTCCTACAGAAACAGCCATTTTCTTGTCTCTATTCGGGCACGCTTGGACTGTACCCTGACTCCCAGCTTTGCATCTGCTCACCAGTCAGTCGCATGTGCATGCACGTATACAGATACACACGTACAGGCCCACTGCTCTTCAGCACTGTCCTAAGCCATATATTAGGCATAAAGATTTAGCGGTGGCCTAACCCCCGTTAGCAGTTAGCTAGACTTTTGCTTGAGTCATAAAATGAATTTGGATTTATCTAAGCTAAATAGATATCGGGTGCTCATTAGCTAGCATCGGGCGTCCACTCTTTGGCAGACATTGAGCACCCTTTGAGGTTTTGAACCCCACTAATGACTAATCTTTCAACTTGTCCACTCCAGTACAGTCAAAGTGATAAAACAGTAATAACAACGTCTATGCAAATCAAATCAATTCACAAAACTCATTTGACTTAGTTTAAGGCACTTGATAATTGGCATAAGAAAGAAAAAAAAACACAAAACCCAAAAATAAAAGAAAGACAAATAAATAAAGTAGAAAGTTGCAGTTGATTGTTCATATTGAAGTAGGAGGAAAGAAGGGGGAAGGAGGAGGAGCTGGTGGACAGTGAGCTAGTCGACCCGAGGATCGGTGGCTTGCGGTGAATAGAGGATGTGTTCCTATGGGAGACTCTACGCGTGAGGTTAGTAGTAAAAAAACGCAAACAATTAATTCAAAAAATTACTAATTTACTACCAAACTAGAAGAAATAGGGTACTAATAGACTACGATCGAGAAAGTGTACCTTGACATCCTCCAGGAAGATAAGGATTTCCCTCCTCATAGCCGGATTTGCAAGAACATGAAAAACTCAAGTTCTGGTTACTCTCCGAAGGAGAATGGACAGAACAATTATAGGTTTGCGACGTATCACTTGAGATCGAGTTATAGCGTACTGGATGTAGTGAATGGAATGATGTATTGCGAATACCCCATTCCAATATGTTAGTGCATTTTGTATTGGCATAATTCCGTGTCAAAATATGTTTTAATCGAGTTGTATATTTGGACATTGTTCAAGAGTTAGAGTTGATGGTCTGTCCAAAGTCTTCATCACGTTTGACCGGCGTTGACAAGCGCTCGAGCGACCTTTGAAAAAATGCAAACAAAGTCACAGCGTTTGACAAGCGTTTGTCGAGCGTTTGACAAATAACACATCGCGTTTGACCTGCGTTTGATAAGCGCTCAAGCGACCGTTGAAAAAATGCTGACAGAGTCACAGCGTTTGACATAGCGTTTGACCTCGGCTCGAGCGACTTCGGCGAATTTCAAAAATTCCTAAATTTTTGGAATTTCCTTTTGAAATGTTAGGAAACCCTGCTAGGTTTCGGGGTAGGCCGTCCTAAACATTATTGAGGCCTCTATTGAGCATATGTGTGCCTCCTTCCTTGAGAGAAAAATAGAAGATTTGTGCTTCAACATTGATGAGTTTTTCTCTATTCTTTCTCCAAATATCTCTGTAACCTTCATGGTGTTGAAGGCGTGCTAAAGAACAAGGTTTGTTGCCATAAGAAGATTTCAAAGGTCTGAGGGGAATGCCGCACGGAGCGGGTCTAAGCAGGGAGGTTTAGATTATTACATCAGGGTTGTCAGAGTCAAGCAACTGGGTTGCTCGTGTCTGAATCACTGTTTGTAAGGTTTTCTTCTTAGTGGATTCGGTGGCTGCTAGCCTGGAGTGGTTTTTCCTTTGAATGGTATTTCAAAGGTTTTTCACTTCGTCACCAAATCCTTGTCTCTTTGTGTGATTGAAGTTTGTTTTAATTTTCGCTGCTATTTGTTGATTGAGTTGATTATTATGCATATCTAGCTCAATTTTAGAACAATTTTAAAATTGTTATTGATTTGTTAATTAGAGGGAAAACACGTATTCACCCCCTCTAAGTGTTATTACTAAACAGGATTTTTCACAATACAACTGGAACGAAGGATAAGTTTGGCACCACGTTCTTGGTCTCGAACCACTCTTGTTCTAAGAATGCGTACCTGCATTCTTGGCTGGTATCGTTGTGGATGAATTGGTCTAGATCCGTAATGAATGCATTGAGATATGAAGGGATATTTGCGAATTGACAGCAGTTAATGCCATTGCAACTGCTCGCGTTGAAGATCACTATTGATCCACTTTGCTCACAACCAGGACTGCAGCCACCATATGTAACCTTGCTATTCAGGGACTTCATTGAGCCATAGTTGTTGCAACCCATGGCAGTGAATCTGTTTTTGGACTGGGAGAAGACGAAAGGGCTCTCTTCTAAATTAACATTACCCACGCCCGTTTCGTTTTTAGTAGAAGTACGAGCTGTGGGATATTTGACACGAACTGTGCCGTCTAATTGAATCTCCAGCACCTCCAGTTCCTCGAAGCTCCTCAAGAAAGGTCTGGGAGAGTCCAAATAGCCATTGCAAACTATTGCAAACCAATCGTCGACGTAGCAACCGGCTGATCCTATCCCAAAAGGGAATGGAACGCTCACATTGCCACAGCGATCTTGACACGAACTCTTAGCTAAACTTGCTGCTTGTGCAAATACAATAACCGACCACAACACCAAAATGATCCGAAACACCATATGCACTCCCATCTCTCTTCCTCTCTTCGATTATGATTAACCCGTACTGATTAATTTTCAGAAGAAACAAGATACGAATCTGTTTTGATTACATATATATACATATATATATAGTAGAAAGATTTCAAATAAAATGGAGTACTAGCCTTTTCTTGGGGCAAACGGGATGGAATAGGCATTTCAAATTTTTTATGATCTTTCAGTAATTATGAAGTCTCATGATCAGTTAGAGCCATATTTTTTAATTTTTTTTAAATGTTTAAGATATCGTAACGATTAAATCCTTAAAAGTAATAGATGAAAGAATAACTCGTAAAAGGATAAAGCCATGCTGTTCATGATATACTTCCATTAGACGACAGACAAAGTAAAGCCATGGTAGCTGTTCAGAAAGGATTTTATGAATTATCTAGTAATTTTCAAACTCAACGGGAATAGAGAATTGCATGCATGGCTAGCTATCACACCGACTAAAAAGATAATAGATCAGGTTCAGCATTGATACAAGTCGAAATAGTTGAGCCCTTGTTCATACATACCATTGTTGATGTAGAAATAACATCCCATGTCTGGTGCATTTCAGTTTTGACATCTTCAACCAGCGCTTCGGAGTGTTTCTCAAGGTTAGGAGCTTTTCGCACCAATCGGGTGGCCTCCAACTCCATTGAAACTTCTTTCATGGTAGGTCGATCCTTTCCGCTTATGTTCAAGCACCTTTTTGCAAGGGACGCAACCATAATGATCTCTTCTTCCTCAGCTTCCTTTAGAACTCGACTATCAAAAATATCAAACAAATTGCTTTCTTCCATGGAATCGGTGAAATATGTAGCTCACTACAAAAAAAACGACCTTTAGCGGCGGTCAGAAACTGCTGCTAAAGGTGACAAAACTGCCACTATAGCATGTAACGGCAGTTTTTTAGCGGCAGTTGTGACCCCACTATTAAACTGTCGCAATAGACTATAGCAGCGGTTTTCGCGACCGCTGCTACTAAAAGTCTGTGCCAACAATTTTTATTTTTTTATTTTAGAATACCATTATATCAGTTTTCAAAACACTGCAATAAGTCTGTGTAAAAACCTGCATTTGTTCCTATATTTCCCTGTAATACAAATTTTAATTGATTGATGCAAAAGATAAAGTGTAATAAAACAAAATATATTTAATCATTGACTAAATAATCAAGTCTTACAAGTTTTGCAACAAACACAAAGAAGTTGTAAAAGTTTCTAAGTAGTCTATTAGCAGCTTCTTGCTCTAACACCATCTGCACCTAGAATTCTGAGTTAGGCTGTGGTCCACATCTTCTGCTACCAAGGTAACCCCAGGCCTCTCCCGTGAAAACTATAAAAACAAGCTGCACCAGAAATCAGATCAAGTAATGTCAGCAAACAAAGGAATGGAACCAATAACGTAATGCACCTCACACATGGTTAAATAAATCATCTAAGTTTTAGTTGCAAGACCATTAAAATGAGTTAATGCATTGAGCACTTGACTACATGAATATTCTGGATACCAACATGCAATTTTCAATGAGGTGAAAATTAGAGGACATAGCTTACAATACATTCCATAAAGACTTCCGTGAATGTAACCAGAATATTAACCATACGGAGAAGATCAAGATGGGTCAAAAAATCCAATTTTAAACCGTAAACAATTTTAGTTGTATTTGCTGACATAAAAAGTGACAAAATAGAAAGTAACTGACCAACAATGGCCATGGTAACAATTGCAAAATATAAAAGACAATGTGTAGCGCTTCCAAAGTTCAATCTCTCTGAAGTGAGAATAACTATAGTCGCCAAGCTTTAAACTTCCAATCCACGTGTAACCCTCTTTAGAAGGAGGCACAGTGGTAGCCAAATAATAAAAGATGCAGGCTGTTGTATGAGTGCAGTAGAGTTCAACAGCAAGTAGTTTAACAATTCGAGCAAACATGTAATTTATAGGTATATCCTTTTCCATTGTTTGAAAAAATTGTGTAACCTTGCGCACCCGATAAAACCTGATCCATAGAAGATACCTCTCTTTTCCCACAAGCTTGTTCAGAACAGAGTTCTCAAAATGTTGACAGAAAGAGAAATAGCTTGAAAAATATACAATAGAGTACTTCTACGATTTTAAAGATCTCTTAAAAATATGCTGTGCCTAGTCCTATGTCAGAAACTTAGTTAAAAGGATTGCAACAACATGTGTCTCTAAGAAGTGTTCATGTGGGAATCAGAAAAACGTCAATGCAAACAAAAACAAGGTTCGTAGAAAACAACTACAAAAGAAATATGTAGAATGGCAAACAATATATTGGAGCAAGTTCAAGAAACAGTGTTTAGAGATACAAGCATACATGGAAAAAGACATACCTTGTAGATGATATCCCAAGGCATACAACCGAGAAGGCCAATGATAAAATCAGATTTCAAGTACCTGCAGACGAGAATTTAGAAAGTAAACAAAACATAAACGAAGACAAATCAGAAGTTAATGGAAGAAAACTATATAGCAAATCTCGACTATATATTTCCATCCTAAAATCTTACAAATTCGTAATATTCTTGTGCCAGACAGAATGCAAGGATTTGGACAAACTTTCCAAACTTTCCAGTATAAATGAAACAACTCTAAATCTAATTTGTTCAGAAGCATTAGCCTTACGCTAATCAACTGTGCAATAAATTACTCAAATTGATAATTTATGATAAGCATTTACTTTCACGATCCTCCAAGGAAATGAACGAAAAACACAGAGAGAACAACATCCTCAGCCATTTGAACAGCCTCACTTTTAGACAACGCACCGACCTACAAAACACAAGTAATTTCCAACTATCCTGTGAGCCAATTAATCAAGAACGCAGCTCAATCAAGATTGACCATTCCACTAAAAGCTTAGATTTTTTTTTAAATTTCTCCCCTTTCCAGTATTCTCAAAGCGACCAAACGGGCATCAGAAAAATAAAACAAAAAAGCCACTCACCATGAGCGTTGAAGAGCCGTACTCCGACGAGCTTTGATTCGAGAAGGTACGACCCCGTTTTGGCATTCCGATCAACGAGGGGTTTACAGGGAAAGCTGCTGCCGGTGATCCCAGCCATCATGGCTTGTTGAGCGAGAGGGGAATAAAAGAGAAAAATCAGAGATTATTGCAGGCACAATTGCTGCTTCCCCAGATCGTTTCTTGTTGAGCGATAGGTGAGAAACTAAAAGAGATTTCGAGGGAGAGGGAGAGCGTTTGATGAAGAAGGGGAGGGATTTCGATCGGAGAATAAAAGAGGAAGAGGGAGGGAGAGATTTCGGTGGGCGCGCGCGGGAAATAAAAATGGAACTCCCCGTTTTTTTTATAACGCCTTTAAATGTATAATTTTTAACGGCGTTTTTTTTTGTAAAAGCACTGTTAAACAGTGTTTATAGCAGCGGTCGTGTTTGTCCTTAAACGCTGCTACAGACACTTTTTAGCGACAGTCATTAAAAAGATCGCCGCTAAAGATCTATTTTTTTGTAATGATCTTTGATTTGTTGTGTCCTTCTACAAGAGATCGTTTTTTCTCTGGTTAAGAACTCAGCAAGAACAACACCGAAACTATAAACATTACTCTTTTCAGTATATTGACCTGAGCGGAAATACTTAAGGTCCAAGTATCCAAAAGTACCATGCACTAGAGTGGTCAAATGGGTTTGATCCACAACAATAGATCGTGAAATTCCAAAGTCAACTATTTTTGCTTTGTACTTATTGTCTAAGAGTATGTTTTTAGACTTAATGTCTCAGTGATAAATGGGTGAAGAAGCTGATGAGTGTAGGAAGGAAAGAGCCCCTGCAACTTCTGAGCGCAATCCGTAGCCGCATATCCCATGTTAATGGATAATCTTCATTTAGGTCCTTGAGATATTGAGACAAAGTTCCATTGGGTACGAATTCATAAACTAACAGAGGAATTTTTGTCTCCAAACAACAACCAAGCAACTTCACCGCATTCCTATGATTGATTCGTGAAAGAAGGGCAACTTCATTAATGAACTCTTTGAGGTTTTGCTTCATCAATTACCTTGGACTTTTTTATTGCAACGATTCTTCCGTCTAATAACATACCTTTGTAGGCAGTGCCTTGTCCTCCATCACTAAGTATTCTATTTTCATAAAACTGATCAGTGGCCTTCTCCAAATCCTTCAAAGCAAATAAGTTGGGGTTCTCAGTATTGTGTTCACTTGAAGATAGTTGCTGAAGTAACAGCAATCCATCATTCCGTTTGAAGAACTTATCTTTGTTTTTAATCATCATCTTTCTCTTTACCACTTTGTATGACAACCATCCACCAACAAGCAAAACTATTAACCCAAGGCCTGTGCTAATATCTGCATAACTCAATATAAAGTAGGGAGGAAAGATTACTCTTTGCAAGACTTAAAGCAAAAAATGTAAATTTTGTCTCCAAGTAAATTTTGTTTATAAGAAGTTCATGATTGAAGGGGAGTGTGCATAGATCTTATGTAGTCTTAAAAAATGTAAAATATTATTTTTTGGTATTTCTCTTCTTAAAATTTTAAAATTACATTAACACAATTTCATAATTTTTCAAAATTTTGACCACAAAGTCTTGTACGAAGTTTCACCCATGCACACTTCTTAAACTTTCAACTTTCAACATTTTGAGAAGAGAGTATATATATATACCACTACACTTTGCACCCACATATATATGGACAACAGTAAAAACCCAGAGCTTTAATTAACTATCGTTTGTTTCTGCCTAAAAGCAAAACAAAACAAAACAAAACCCCGACCGTTTGTTTCAATGTAAGAAGTCATACATACCAATAACGGTAGCCTCAACTGGAAAACCGCTGCAGAGGTAAGACCCATCAATATTATGACAACGTTTATTACCACAACGGTATTTGGCCTGATCTGCTGGATCTGCGCATTCGTCAATATCTGACATTGGAATGACAAACACAGTTAGCTAGCATACGGGGAAGAAAGTAATTATATATTCATAGAGAACACTATTAGAACTGCAGCATGCTCTTCTTTTAATTACTTTTCAAGATCCACTAGATTATTATGCATTAATATGTGTCTATTTTGGTGTGTTAGGCTCAAGAATGAAGTTGTCAATTTGATCTTTATGTTGGATTGCAAGCTAGCAGCTTTGAATTTTCATTTTACATGTCATGATCTTGTTAGAACCCATCACAATATATATATGAGTTCCACATTCGAGGCTCAAGGGAAGTTCAAAAACAAAAATTTAAGTATATGAGAGGTTTATTACCTCGACAAACTATACAACTTATGATTAAAGCCACAAGCGGTTGTCGACCTATCAGTCGCAAGTGGAATATTGAGATCAATCCCCCAGTCCAACGCCACTGGAACGTGGGACATATTGTTGTGAAAGATGTCTGAGAAAGTAGAACGTACTGGCAGTCTCTAACCACGCTTGCTCTACCAAAAATGCATAATTGCAATATCCCGCGAGGGAATCTTCGGAGGTATAATTTATTGCCACTATTTCTGTCCTGAATGCGTCGAGATCCAAAGGTATTTTGGTTTGGCAGCAGTTGGTGCCATTGCAACTACTTGCATTTATCGATGCCCTCTTGTTACAGGAAAGTGTCTTGCACCTACCTCTTATAGAAGAGCCGTCTAGGGACCTTATGGCGGCAGAATTGCAACCCATGGCAATGAAACTGTTTCTGTACGGGGAAAAGAAGAAAGGGCCATTTTCTGACCCCACATATCGTTTGCTTCTTGCAATATTATCACAACTCCTAAATATTGGATAATTGACGCGGAGTGTGCTGTCTTCTGCGGAAATGTTCAGCACCTCCAGGTTGAAGCTCCCAGACTTCCAGAAAGCCTTGGAAGAGCCCAGAGAACTGTTGCAAGCTATTGCAAATCAACCGTCAAGGTAACAAACCAGCTCGTATTCCAAAAGGGTATGGAATGCTGACTTTCCCGCAGTGATCTTCACATGAAGGGTCTTTTGCTAAACTCGCAGTGATTTTATTAATGCATTCATTGACTGCAACAATAAAATCATCTGAAACCTCATTTGCAGTACCATCTTTTGCTGATCTCTATGCACGATGAAGAATCGGGAGTGAGAATTAGCAGCAATCACCTTTTCCCCACGGCTCTTATAACCAGATTCCTGTCCTTCCGATATTTCTATAATTAAAATAAAAATAAATACTATTTTCACTCATCTCAAATTTATCTTTTAAATTATTCGATTTTATACGTTATATTTCAAACTATCAATTCTAAAAGCTTTGTATTTCCTGTCAAATTTTTAAATCAAAATAATGATAACGTTTTTTACTCAGTTTATATATATTGAGAATATTATTGACAATTTATTAAGTATATTATTATCTTCCCGAAGATGTAAAGCGTCTGATCATAATAATTAAAATATTAAATGTGTCAACGTTCATAATTTAAGATGCCGTGTATGTCTTAATAAATTTAAATCATTCATGACGAGTGTGAATTTGAGTCCAAAATTGATACCAATGATTATCCTAGAAGACGCTTTTGAACTTTGCCGACGGCTAGCGAGGTCCTTTTTATTTGGTGAAATGGAAACTGTACTTTTTTTGTCAATGAATCACGTGAGTGATTAATTTAGAAAAAAAAAAAAAAGAATCACGTGAGTGATTAAGGTTGTGGAACTATATTTCTTGGTGCACGCCAATTTAGTAGGCAATTTCAGTCCATTAGTGTCGGCCACTTGCTACGTGGACTTTTCATTTGGTGAAATAGAAGCACCGCCCACTGTCCAGAATGGTTGAAGATTGTTTGTTTGAACAAAAATATACGTATACTTTTCCGCCGCCAACTACTGTAGAACTTTTATAATTTATACACGTTTTAAATATTGTATTAAAACATTATTGCAGCTTTTGTATATATTTTTTGGCTTAATATTCTCGGAGGTGTATAGCCAATTCTCTAACTCGTTCCTATGAAGTTTTTTGTCTTAAAAGTATCATTTAATTAACCCACGAATACTGTTTAAATTTTTCCGTCTACTCTGAAACTGTAAGTTCATACGTGACAAATGAAGGATATATCAACACCACTAAAATAACAACACCTGTCTCTTCTTCTACTGTACTCCACTAAAATGAGCACATGGCAAACGTGCTCATTTTACACCTGCCACTGTCTTTTTAAAACAAAAGCCATGTCATTTTAAAACAATTCCACGTCCCTGCCCTAAATCCTTTGCCCGCGCGACATTCCTCACTTCACTGAATTTCCCAATATTCCCCAAATTCTACTTCATAAAGCCACAAATTTACCCTTCACCGCAAAATCGAAAACCCAAATTCTTCGACAAACACCAAGGCTCAGCTCGTTTTCACTTCCACACCATGTTTCTCACATCCAGAACACTAATCGCAAACGAAAAGCCTTTAAACCCGAAATTTTTGCGTAACAGAAACCCTAGATTACCAACAAAATCAACAACTCTGAATTCTCCGAGAAGCACCCAATATTTCCACTTGTATCCCAAACTGAAATAGCTCGAGTTCATAAAAATCCCTTGAATTCACAATGAACACAAAAGCCTCAATCACACCTTAGCTGCTACTACATCTCAAGACCCAAGCAACTCAAAATTACGGAATAGGGCTTCATTCTCGCCAATTTACTAAATTCACCAGAAAGTTGTGGAATTTCAAAAGCTCTAGAACCGAAGCTTTGAAGAGGAATACAGTAGAGCCGTTGATGAAGTGAAGAGCATAACTTCGCAGCAGCAGAGATATCAACACACCCATGGAGAACTCGAACAGCGAGAATGCGTGCGGGAGTTTGAGACGTTGAGAGAGAGAGAGAAGTGCCCGGGAATGTCGCGCGGGCAATAGGGATTTTGGGGAGGGACGTGCCTTTTGTCTTTAAAGGACAGTGGCAGGTGTAAAATGAGGACGCTCCATGGTTCTGACGTGGAGCACAATGGAAAGAGAGACAAGTGTTACTCTTTGGTGGTGCTGATATGTCTTCCATTTGAAACGTACGAATTTTCCGTCCTAGAGTAGATGGAGAAACCTGAATAGTATTCGTGAGTTAATTTAGGAACCTTTTTAGGACAAAAAAATTTATGAGGACTAGTTAGAGAATGGACCATATTACAGGGACTTCCAGGAATATTAAGTCATATTCTTTTGTCAATAAAATAAAAATTGACTTTTAAAAAAATAAAATAACAATTATGCCTCAAATATAATATATTAGTTAATTTTTTTAATCGCATAATCATCGTAATTATGTCTCAAACTTGTAGTTATAGTATAAAGTGCACAACATAGTTTGTGAGTAAGAAATATTTTTTTATTTTTAACTTAGTAAAAAAGGACGACTAACAAGGTTAGATATCCAATAAAGGGAAAAAAAATCCTAATTGTATGTCTAATCTAAACCAGCTGCCGAACCAAATTAGTACATAATCATCAGCGTAATCACTTTCAATTTTTTCGGTCAAATTAAATAAAAATTGATTTTTTTAAAAATAAAATGATGATAATACTCTTAAAAAATTAAATAGCACGTTGTATTTAAAAGGTATATATAATTGTCATTTTGGTTTTTAAAAAATTAATTTTCATTCAATTTAAAAAAAAAATAGATTGAAAATGTAATATATTAAGGATAAATAATTTATAGATACAATATGATTTAGTATACAAAATATAACATTTATAGTATTTATTTTGGTTAAAAGTGTATTTTTTCTTTGAACAAAAAACAATCTTCAAGCTTTGTGCAGTCCACGTAGCTAGTGGCCGACATTTGGATTGAAATTACCTAATGCCTAGTAGGCGTGCACTAGGGTTTGCTTCACTTTATATAGGGTGGGGAAGCACAGAACACCGATAAAAAATTCCTTAACCTTTACCACTTACGTTTTTCACATAAAGGTACAGTTTCCACTTCACCAAATAAAAGGACCAGCTAGCGGTCGGCAAAGTTCAAAAGCGTCTTCGAAGAACATTTTTTTTTTTTTTTCTAAATTCTTTGAAGAACATTCATTGTTATAAATTGAGGACTCAATTGAGTCGTAAAAGAATCTACCAAACCTTTTTTTTTTACTTAGAAATGATGGAAGACTTGCACGTGTGGATATCCAAAATAGGAAAAACAAAAATAAAATCCTAACTATAAGTCTATAACTCTAATCTAAACCAGCCGTTAAATCAAATTAGTAGGATCCCAACAAGGGATCGAAATACCACTCTATTCCGTGTGGGCCGAAAGAGCGGTGACAGGACATAGCAAGACTCTGGTTGCCGAAACCCTCTAGGACTAGTAGTGAAAGTAAACTTCCAATGGGCTGCTTCTTCCCTTAGGAAGGGATGCTTTCCCGAATTCTGTGGGCATCATCAGCGTCTTCCGTGGGTGTTTGAGGGGTCTGATCCCCCTTAGGTTTGCTGTTGTATTGTTGTTTTTTCTGTAGCTTCTGTTGTTCTTGTAGTTTTCTTTGGTTTGTAGTTTGTACTGACGTTGGTTTTATTTCATGTTCGTCTGGTTTGAGGCTTTTCAAGCCTCAAGCCGTTTGATTAAAAAAAAAAACTTCCAAAAGGAAAACGTCAACAACCAAGACAAAATAATAGCGTATGCTTGACGTTCGGTGGACATTAATGAGATGTTTTCTTGCAGAAAATTCCACGCGGAAAAGACTGGTGTAACATTTATGGTGGACAAGGATCGTGGACATTGAATCTTCTGGTCTTAATCCTGCAATTCCAAATGTTTGAATCCTACAATAAACATCAACACTAGAGATTTTTTGTGTCAATTAGCGTGCTCCTCTTCTTGAATGTTTTGTGTCAATTAGCGTATCATTTATTTACGTGAAATGCTAATTCAAACCTGAGACTAATTGTTCAGATTTTAATGATTGATCAGGCGGCTTGGTGGATCATGTGCGCCATAGAATTTGGTGCAGATATATGGCGCCCATAACACGGAGAGACTGCCAAGGTTTTCGAAGGCTTGAGCATTTCAGGTCCACAACGTCTCTTTCAGACAAATTAACACCCAATTTTCACCTGGCTGGAAACTTGCTTTGGGCATAAAGAAGCTAATGCTTCTGATGCCTGTTTCTGTCCGTGGCATTATTTACAGACTCAAACTGGTTGGACATAAAGGTGGCTGATCAGGTCCTTGCAGCTTTGCCTTTTTGAACAAGTTGATCACTAGATCTTTATCCCGTAAGATCAAAAGGCACTACAAGAGATTTGTCGTTTAGCGACAAATTTATCAGCAACGAAATTAGTTTCGTAGCTAAAACTATACTTTTCGCAGCATAAATATTGTTTGGTCGCTAAAAATTTATGCTGCGTTGCTAAAACTGTTTTTAATGACGATTTTATCAGCAATAACTAAATTCTGTCGCTAACAGACTATTTTAGCGATGACTTTATCAGTGACTAATTGAACGTTGTCGCTAAAAATATCACTTTTTAGACAAAAATATTTTTTTACTGCTGAATGCCTAAAACACATGCGTTTAGCAACTAAATTCTATATTCCTCGCTAAAAGTTTTATCAGCGACGAATTCAATTTTGTCGGCACATTTCAAAACGGGCGAAGAGCGAGGGAAAATATGAGTTACCCAAATGTTTAAATGTTTTAAGGGGAAGACAAAACTTTAAACGCATTTTTTTTGAACTCCACTTTCAGATTTGGAATGGCACCGCAGTTCTCTCTCAGCGGCTTCCGTCTCTTTCGGTGTTTGTAGGCGTCTTTAAGCTCAGACCGATCTGGGTAAGCTCTTCACTTTGCCTCTGTCTTCCCTCTTTTCCTCTATTTCTTTATTTTTTGGATCCTTGCTGTATCTTTCCCCTAATTCCTTTTCTTGATCTAGGTAAGCTCTTCGCTTTGCCTCTGTCTTCCCTCTTCTCCTCTATTTCTTTATTTTTTCGATCCTTGCTATATATTTCCCCTAATTCCTTTTTCTGTCGCCTTGTTTGTGGGCACGGAGATCCATTTTGTTGAGGTGAGTGATCCGAATCAGCTCGTGCGGGAGCTTTGTGGGAGCAAAATGGAGCTGGGACTAATGCCGCGCGCAAGGCCGCGGGCGCGGGGGCCGCACACGCAAGGGCCGCTAGCAAGTCCGCGCAAGCCGCACACGTGAGGTCGCGCACGCAGGGGTCACGCACAAGCTCGCCCACGCGGGGTTGCGAGCGACCCCTACGTGCACGATCTTGCGCGCGACCTCACTTGCGCTGCTTGCGTGCGGCCCCGTTTGCGTGGCTTGCACGCGACCTTGCGCTCAGGACGCACGTGAAATTCCAGTGCCCCCACACGCAAGTGGTGGGGGCCGTGCGCGACTTGCCTCACCACCGTGACCTCGACCCTCCGATCTACCACCTGATCTCTCCATTTCAGTGACTCATCCAAACCGTGAGAAGCCTAGATCTACCCTCCAAGTAATCTGTGCTCGTTGTGGGTTTTTGGCGCTCGTTGGAAGGAATGAAGCGAGCTACTGTTGTCAGCTATGGTGTGGGCTGTGATTTGGTGGTTGGAAGATAAATTTTGGCTTGCTGTATTTGGTGGTTGGAGGATAAATTTTGGCTTGTTAGTTGTATTTTTATTGCTCGTTCATCCAATTTATGTATACGACATTTTTGTTCATATCAATAAAATTGTGGATTCAATATGGTTAACTGTGTTGCTTGAGATTTTTTTTTTCGAGATCCATCTTTCTATGAAAATTTTTGGTATCAGAACAAGGGTCATTTGATATGAAAAAAAAAATCGACCGAATTAACAATCGGGAGCTAAAAATGGATATTAGAAGAGGATCACTTGCGACAAAAATGGCACCGTAGCTAATTTCGGAATGAATAGCGACGAAAATGGCATCAAGGAAAAAGGGTAAGGACGACATGTGAGATTGTTTTCTAGCGACGTCGAATGAAGTCGCTAATTCTGGAATGAACGACGACGAGAGAAAAAATGTCGTTGGATATGTGTAGTGACGCGGTATTTGCGACGGTGCTTCGACATTTGTTATTTAGTCATTAGTTTGTTGTTGCGACGATTTTTCTCCTTTTACCGACAATTGATGCTGGCCTCTTTAGAGCAAAATTCTGTAGTGAGGGTAAAGGTGAGCAAGCGGTAAGATATAAAGGGGAACTGATTGCTGCTTTTACTATTGATTCTCATGCGACTGCTGCGGGAATGCAGAGGAGGATGTAATTTGCTGGAATTTAGCGGACCAGAAACTTTGTTGTAATTTAAGTTTGAGGCCCCGCGCATAAAACAGAAGTGGATAAAACCATGCGCAGAGATATATTTATTAAATTGTTTGTATGAAATGAGTAAATTATGCAGCCTACAGGATGGAATAAAACATGAAATACTAGAACAAAAGTCTCCTTGCTAGCTCACCCTGATTTAAATAATAATGGCTGTAAGGCTATGCCACCATCCGCACCTGACATTGATGATGTAGAAAGAACATCCCACTGCTCGTGCATTTCAATTCTATCATCTTCAATCACTTCATTGTTTTGCTGATCATTTGGAGCTTTTCGCAACATTTGAATTCCCTCCAACTCCACTGAGACTTCTTTCATCTTAGGTCGTTTCTTCCCGTTCAAGTTTAAGCATCTGTTTGCGAGGTTGGCAATTGCAATAATCTCTTGTTTCTCTGCTTCCTTCAAAACTCGCTTATCAAGAATGTCAAACAAGTTGTTCTCTTCCATTGACTGAATAAAATATGTGGCTAAACTCTTGTCTTGTAGTGTCCTTGATGAAGAGATTGCTTTTTCCCCAGTTAAAAGCTCAGCAAGAACAACGCCAAAACTATAGACATCACTCTTTTCTGTGAATTGGCTGGATTGAAAATACTCAGGATCTAAATATCCAAAAGTGCCATAAACTAGAGTGGTCAAGTGTGTCTGATCGATAGCAATGGACCTTGAAGTTCCAAAGTCTGCTATTTTTGCTCTGTACTTATCGTCTAGGAGTATGTTTGTAGATTTGATATCTCGATGGAAAATGGGTGATGAAGCCGCTGAATGTAAGTAAAAGAGAGCTCTTGCGACTTCTGTGGCAATTCTTAAGCGCATATCCCATGTCGCTGGAAACTCTCATTCTCGCCATTCAAATATTGGGAAAGAGTTCCATTGGGAATGAATTCATAAACTAACAAAGGAACTTCTGTCTCCAAACAACAGCCAAGTAGCTTAACGATGTTCCTGTGATTAATTTGAGACAGAATGACAACTTCGTTAATGAATTCTTGAAGCTTCCTTCATCAATTAGCTTGGATTTTTTCACTGCAACAATCCTTCCATCTGTTAACATGCCCTTATAAACAGTGCCTTGTCCTCCTTGACCGAGTACTCTATTCGCATTAAAGTGGTCAGTTGCCTTCTCCAAATCCTTTGAACTAAACAATTTGGTGTGCTCCACAATGCCTTCACTTGAAGATAATTGTTGTTGCAAAAGTAGTCCACCATTTCGTTTGAAGAACTTCTCCTTAGCCTTAATCATCTGCCTTTTCTTTAGTAGTTTAAATGAAAACCATCCACCAATGATCATAAGTAATGCCCCAAGGCTGTGCCAATACCTGCATGCTCGAGTCCATGAAATAGGAAACGATTAGTAATCCTTGCCGTAGTAAAAAGTATATCAAACATTTCAATTGAGGGAGACATCTCCTTATAAAAGGCTTAATAAACATCTTGTGCGTGAGTTATGTAAATATATTAATTGAATAACGTCAGTACGTACTCTAAAGGAGTGAAATAAATGTTAGTGAGGGAACGAAGCTATTAAACAGAGAAGAACTTTGTGGCTTCAAGGACTTCAGTAAATATCTGAAAACTAAGTAAATATATCATACATACTTGAAGCTGCTCTATGCTATCAGCCAATCACAAATGAATTTTCTTTTGGTGTTGTCCATTTTTAAACACTTAGACATTAATGTTGATATGTCAGCATATTTTGTCAAGGATTAATGAAGGTGTGGACGGACGTCCCATGTATCGTATTAACACATGGAACCAAATTGTTGCAATTGAAACCACATAGATCAATTTGTAACAAAGTGAAACTACATGGACCATTTGGATAATTTTTCCCATAATTTAAACAAGATAGATCAGTATAATTAAGAAAAAGATCTTGGAAAATAAAATATGAAGGACGTCAAAGTCTTCCCGAGTTTTTTCTTTTCAACACGCCAAGCCTTAAAGTGTCCAAAACATACGCGCAGAACACTAATTAATGTGTATGATATAGGGAAAAGAACAACTATCTACGTTTGTTACTTTCTTGGCATTTTCTCTCTTTAAGTGGTTCCTATTTTTTAGGTAAGTATGGAAAATGATGCAGATTCCTACAATCCTACTTAGTACTTAGTAATATCATAAATTATCTGCAATTATATATACAAAATGGGTTAATATATATAAAGTTGCTTACTCTCTTGACAACATTGATGGTTTCATCAGATCATATATATGGAAAAGTAGGAATACGTACCTATAATGATGTACACAATTGGGTCACGGAGACACCGGTAATAACCACTAGTATTTTTACAGCGTTTGCTACCACAAGGATTGCGGCCTTCTGCCCGGGCTAATTCGCATTCGTCAATATCTGAAATTGCAATGACAAACAGATCAGTTGGAAATAGACAGGTTTTCGGATTTCCCCCAGCTGTGCATCTGCATGCACGTCATTAACATGTCATGCAGGGTCCAGTCGGTAGCTTAATGGAAGAGGCAAATTAAAGATTATGGGCGTAGTTACTTAAATTAAAAGTTCAAGAGGATACGGTAAATGGTAACAACTAGAAGAGGCTAGATATGTATGATGTAAAAAACAAAAAAAAAATTAAAAAAAAGTAAAATTGAGACTTCGTAAAATAAGTACATCGATGAGTGCTGTGAATGATTAGTTTAATGATTCATTCACATAGCTTGTACTCCACTTTTGTCCAAGCTTCCATGCATTAACCAGTTTCTTTTTTCTTTTTTCTTTTTTGTGGGCAAGTGATATAACTAGAAAGAATGGAGAGACACAAATAATAAAGTCAAAACTTTGAATCAGAAAATATAACTAGATGGAATTAATGAAGCTGGGATCGAGAAGTTTACCTTGACATCCTCCAGGGAGAAAGGGATTTCCTTCATACCCGCTTACGCAATAACAGTAGTAGTAGGAAGAGTTACTAGAAGTATAACGACTGTAACAACTAAAGCCCGGTCCCACGGCGCCCCAGTTGTGCTACCTGTGGGATATAGTGAATCGCGTACGGTTCGATTGATTCCCCATTCCAATACCACTGGAACGTAGGAAGGGTGAAGTAGTGGGTTTGACATTGTGAAATTGTTCTGGGAGAACCAAAATCGGTCCACCAAGAATGCGGACTTGCATCCGCCGCTGTTATCCTGGGGTTTTGCTGGCCTTATGATCGTGTTGAATCGAACGAGACCAGAAGGGATTGCGTTTAAGTCGCAGTAGCAGTTATCACTGCGGTTGCAACTGCTTGAATTTGTCGATGTAGTACTGTTCGTACAATGAATAGGGTCGTTAGTGCACCCTCCATATGAGACTCTCCCATCGACGGACGTCATTAAGGCTAAGTTGTTGCAACCCATTGCAACGAAGCTGTTGTTGATGTCGGAGAAGAGAAAAGGACTTCCTTCTAAACTCGCTGACGCATTATAACTAGGACTAGTGCCACAAGTTCGAAGGATCGGAAAATTTACGCGAACTGTGCTTGCTTCTGAGTAAGGACTAGAGTCTTCTATTTGAATCTCCAGCACCTCCAGGCGAGGGATCAGTCTCCTCAAGTAAGGTCTGGCAGTGGCAGGGTCCGAAGAGTTTCCTTCACCATCACAAACTATCTCAAACCAATCATCAAGGTAGCAACCAGCTCCTATTCCAAAAGGGTATGTAATGTTGACATTCCCACAGTACTGTGCTTGACACTTGCTGTTTATTACATCCGCTGCTCCTGCTAATGAACAAATAACAAAATGATCGGAAACACCAATCTCACTGCCATCTCTCTCTCTCTTTCTCTCTCTTTCTTCTTTGCTAAGTAGCGAAGCCCAGGCCTCAGGTCTTTATAATGATAATGAGATTCTCATGCTCCAGGTATTTCCGTGGAAGTTGCCTAGAATGCCAAAACGTGATCCGTCGTCTAGTCTGGACCGGTGATTATGTGACGATGATATGTTGACGAACTCACAATTGTCACTGGAAATCACTTCAATGTCACTATAATTTCAATTGCGAATTTGTCAAAGTAGAATGAGAGGAGAAGTATATTCTACACCCGACTGCAAGTATATGTAAAGATTTGTCGTTTTGTTTGGTTCTAGGCCTTAAGAATTATATTGTTGGTCTGATCTCGAATGAGTGGTAGTCAGGTTTAACCCTGGTCGTAGTCCTAATCTTATATGCCTTCAAAGTGGATGGACGACAAATTCCTTCACGAAAGCGTGGGAATTTACGTGATTCAACTCTGAATCAGTGAATCTATCGATTTACTCCTCTAATACCGCCAATGCCAAGTAGAAGCCGCATGCTTGAATCTTTTTTTCACGGTACTTTCAGACCCCAATGGAAAATTCCGACATGGGCATGTTACTCGACCAGGAGGTGTGTCCCAACCTTTATGGACTCAACCAAGACTCCTTACTCAGCCCACTTCTTTAAATACAATGTCACCAAAACTGAACAATTCAATTTCCTGTATCAAATTCTATGTTTGGTTCAAGTACTATCTCGTTCGAATATAGAAGTTAAATAATTCCTTAACCTTTACCACTCACGTTTTTCACATAAAGATGCAGTTTCCACTTTTTTTTTTCGAAGAACATTCATTATTAATTTGAAAAGTAAAAAATAATAGCGTCGGGTGCACGTTCGGTGGATAATGAAATATATGTTTTCTTGCAGCAAATTCCACGCGTAAACATGGAAATTCGGGCAAACTCCTGGTCTTAATCCTGCAATTCCAAAGAAAGAGAGATTGCTATACTTTCGTTTTCCAGTCCGTGTTAAGATTTCGAAGAACAAGGACTGATAAAACAGCAGTGGATCTCTTCGGCCGGGACCCACATTTGTCACGGGAAAATCACTTCAATGTCACTATAAATTCAATAGCGAATTTGTCGTGAGAGGAGAAGTGTAATCTAAACCCGGCCACGTTTGCTAAGGTTTGTCGTTTTGTTTGGTTCTATCTCGAAAGATTGGTAGTCAGGTTCAACTGCAGTCCTAATCCTAATCTTGTATGCCTTCAAAGTGGATGGACGGATTTCTTGCAGAAAATTCCTTCACGCAAGTGTGGAAATTTACGTGGATCAAGTATCAATCTGTTTTTAATCCATTAATACCAAATTGAAGCAGCGTATTTGAATTTTTTTTCTCAAGTGGATCGTCTCAGGAAAAGTCTATCCTACAACGGACAACGGTATGTTCCGGCCCAGGATGTGTGGGCCAGCTTTCAAGTACTCGTCACTCAGCCGCTGAATTGACTCATTGATAACGGCGTGTTCTGAGCCCAGGATATGTGGCCCAATTTTTATGTACTCAACCAAAGACTCCTTACTGGGCCCAATTCTAAAAACAAATGCAACCCACATGTATATTGAAGGCCCATTTGCCACAGAAAACTAATGTCCACTCGCAGGGGAGCATCCCGCTCAAAGAACAAGTGGTGGTTCATCCATGGCATTTAGAGGGCTATGGCGGCGGCGGCGGCTATGGATTTGCTAAACTTTGAGCTCTTTCCTGTACGTTTCTCTTTCTGCTTTTTGGTTTTTATGTTCGTTCTTGTCTGGTTCAATTCTGGGTTATGTAGTTTTTATTTCTTCTTGCTGAAGGTCCTTTTGAACCAGAGTAGTAATGAAGGTAGATTTGCAATTTAGCAGGATACGTTGACTATCGTTTTGTCTTTGAAGAAGTTTAGAGTAGTATGTTTCATATATGGGTTCTTGCAAATTTGCAACGGCGGACTCAAATTAAATACATGTACGTTAAGGCTGATTCCATTGTTCGTAAACAAATTATTATGACTTTATCATTGTTTTTTTGTCTTTCAAATCCTGCTGAGAGTTGAATGAGAAGTCGTTATAGTTGCTGTTGTGCTGACTTAGTTTTCTCCGTGCAATTGCAGGATATTGAATTGCCTGACATCAAAAAGTGTGCCTAAGGAAGAAACCTTAGTGAGGGAGAGTGCAAAGTTGCGAAATTTTGGAAGGCCTCTGCTTATTATCTCGAGGACACCGTTTCCAAAAGTGAGGTTATTCAATATCCTTTCTTTGTATTTTGTTTGGTTAGTAATCAAATAACGGAAGGGATAAAATCGCTCAAGTTAGTTGGGATTATGGGAAAAGGGCCCTGTATTGACCCAAATAGACTGTCAAAATCCCAGTCACATGCATTTTTTTTTTTTTTTTTTCTAAATTTAGTCTCATGCATATGCTTTGAGCGGATAAAGTTCTTTGTAGCCTGGGGATCTAGGACAATGTATGGTGGGGAAATTTTAGTTCTTTTCATTAGAAGGATTAGTAGGCAGTTCATTAGTGCCATATAGAATTCATCAAACAGGGTCCTTGATCTGCACTTCAAGAAATAACACATGATCCAAGTGAAAATTCGTGTAACAGGCTATTCATATGTAAATTTTTATTTTTTTCCCATAATTTATAAGAGCTGCATCTGAACGTTTAGATTTGTCTGGGTTGTATCAAAATTACGCTTGGTCAAAGGAATTTAAGAAATTCAGACTTGTCTTGCCTAAGATAGGGAAGAATAGAAGGGTGTTTTGGCCCTAGGAAAGTGTGGAGAGCTTTGAACAAACTGAAAACCATCCATATTTCTTTTGCTTTTCTGTGTCATTTCAATGAGGGATGGATGTTGGCCAGCAATCAGTTGATTTTCTTGCTATAACGGTAGATATGGTCGCTGTTGAATCTCAGAGATGGCTCCTAGATTCTTTTGAAGTTGACTTTATGTCGTCTGTATTCTCAATGAATCTCAGTGCTAGTTGTTGCACTTGGAAAAAAAGTTGGCTTCCGCTTGGGGCACTTCACATAAGAACTTTACATCCCACATGCGCATGATTTCTGTCACTCTTCAAACTATGAGTTGTGGAGGATTTTAATTTTGCTCTATTCTGTCAGATTTTAGAAGTAAAAGTTATAACTACCTTTAGATTCCTACTAGATTACTGATTACACGATTGTGATTTTTTTCACCTTTTGAATTTCTGGTGTCAGATAACCAAAGCACAGATATAGAGAGATACTCAGACAGGAGTAAACCAAAGACTACAATAACCTGTGATTCTCTTTCAAAAATTTTAGAGCTTAAGAAGTTTCCTCAAGAACTGATTGGAGGTCTGTGGTCTGAGCATTTTCATTAAAAAGGAGCATTTCATGAAGCCTTGACAGACTTTTCTGTTACAAATGAAATTTCCAGGTTCCAGAGGGCAACAGCCAAGTCGAAAAAAAGTGAGATGGAATCCAGAGTCAGGTTTGACGAGATAGAATGCCTTCTTTCATTTCATTCACTTTGGTGGCATGTAGGGAGCTATTTTGATGCATTTAACAGATGCCTTCTTGTTAGTTAGCAGTAATTGATCATTAGGCATACTCATCATACTATTGGCACTGTAGAAATCCGAGTAGTAAGCACAATACTTCCAGGCTAAGTGGAGGATCCCTTTTTTGCATATATGGTTGGTTTTGAAAGAGTAAGAGGACATACCGTCAATGATGAGCTTCATGGCCTTGGAGGGGCCCTCATGTGTGTACGGAATCATGTGACAAGCGTAAGACCCATTGGTATTTTCACAACTGTGATTGGCATAATTGCTGGATACATTCTCTTTTGGCCAATTCTTCAAACAAGGGTTCCCATCTGGAGCTTCACATTCGTTGATATCTGGACGTTGCAATGGCAGAATAAAGTTAAGTGTATTAACAATCCAATTAGGAATACTCAGAGACAGAGACATTGACATTCTTCCTACAGAAACAGCCATTTTCTTGTCTCTATTCGGGCACGCTTGGACTGTACCCTGACTCCCAGCTTTGCATCTGCTCACCAGTCAGTCACATGTGCATGCACGTATACAGATACACACGTACAGGCCCACTGCTCTTCAGCACTGTCCTAAGCCATATATTAGGCATAAAGATTTAGCGGTGGCCTAACCCCCGTTAGCAGTTAGCTAGACTTTTGCTTGTGTCATAAAATGAATTTGGATTTATCTAAGCTAAATAGATATCGGATGCTCATTAGCTAGCATCGGGCGTCCACTCTTTGGCAGACATTGAGCACCCTTTGAGGTTTTGAACCCCACTAATGACTAATCTTTCAACTTGTCCACTCCAGTACAGTCAAAGTGATAAAACAGTAATAAAAACGTCTATGCAAATCAAATCAATTCACAAAACTCATTTGACTTAGTTTAAGGCACTTGATAATTGGCATAAGAAAGAAAAAAAAACACAAAACCCAAAAATAAAAGAAAGACAAATAAATAAAGTAGAAAAGCTTGCAGTTGATTGTTCATATTGAAGTAGGAGGAAAGAAGGGGGAAGGAGGAGGAGCTGGTGGACAGTGAGCTAGTCGACCCGAGGATCGGTGGCTTGCGGTGAATAAAGGATGTGCTCCTATGGGAGACTCTACGCGTGAGGTTAGTAGTAAAAAAACGCAAACAATTAATTCAAAAAATTAATCAAAAAATTACTAATTTACTACCAAACTAGAAGAAATAGAGTACTAATAGACTACGATCGAGAAAGTGTACCTTGACATCCTCCAGGAAGATAAGGATTTCCCTCATAGCCGGATTTGCAAGAACATGAAAAACTCAAGTTCTGGTTACTCTCCGAAGGAGAATGGACAGAACAATTATAGGTTTGCGACGTATCACTTGAGATCGAGTTATAGCGTACTGGATGTAGTGAATGGAATGATGTATTGCGAATACCCCATTCCAATACAACTGGAACGGAGGACAAGTTTGGCACCGCGTTATTGGTCTCGAACCACTCTTGTTCTAAGAATGCGTACCTGCATTCCTGGCTGGTATCGTTGTGGATGAATTGGTCTAGATCTGTAGTGAATGCATTGAGATCTGAAGGGATTGCGATTTGACAGCAGTTAAAGCCATTGCAACTGCTCGCGTTGAAGATCACTATTGATCCACTTTGCTCACAACGAGAACTGCACCCACCATATGTAACCGTGCTATCCAGGGACTTAATTGAGGCATAGTTGTTGCAACCCATCACAGTGAATCTGTTTTAGTACAAGTACAAGCTGTGGGATATTTGACACGAACTGTGCCGTCTAATTGAATCTCCAGCACCTCCAGGTCGAAGCTCCTCGAGAAAGGTCTGGAGAGCCCATAGAGCCATTGCAAACTATTGCAAACCAATCGTCGACGTAGCAACCGGCTGATCCTATCCCAAAAGGGAATGGAACGCTCACATTGCCACAGCGATCTTGACACGAACTCTTAGCTAAACTTGCTGCTTGTGCAAATACAATAACCGACCACAACACCAAAATGATCCGAAACACCATGTGCACTCCCATCTCTCTTCCTTTCTTCGATTATGATGAGCACGAGCGAGGCTAGCTGACGGCTTCTACGATGAGATTCTTGATCTTCAAGGTAGCGTTTGAGCTTGCAGGCCAGCTACATCTTTATATATATATGGTGAAATGGCTAGGTACAACCCGTCGTCGATCGAGAGTGCTTAAAGGCTTCTTCTTCTTTTTTTTTTAAAAAAAAGGCTTACTAAAGCTTAAATGTAACGTTGTTATCCGCCAATAATTATGCAAATGCAAAAGTTGTTGCGTATCTAAACTATGGGGGTATTTGTTTGCCAAAATTTCGAAGAATATTCTTAAAATTTTGGGAATCTTTATTTTATTGAGATTTATTAGGGTTTGTGAAAGGTGAAGTATGTATGTGTAAAAGTTAAAAATTTTGGAGTATGTTTGTTTTGTTGGAAATTTTCATGTCTCAAAATATTGGGGAAACAAACGCCCCCTATATATGAGTCATTTGGTGACCTCTAAGGAGAACGGTAGCCAAGTCAGCTTTCATCGTCATGCTAACTATCATCAGCCAAGAATAATCATGTTTTGCATCGGGGATTTAGCGGATGACGATCGAAGTTATTTTCCGTCTAATTCGTAAATATATAAATCATCAGCCAATATTAGTTGTGTGGTTACCTCATCAAAAATAAGCTTATTGGCCGGTGACTACTGACATGGATGGTTTTCAAATAACCTTTCATAGTCACACTTTGTTGTACATTCTTTTATGTAAGAGATAAATATATTTTTTCACTCATCAATTATAGGGGTTTGACACGTTATACAATAAACGATTTAGTTTTGGTATATTACACTATTCAACTACTAATCTTATATACTTCGTATCATTTTTTACGTAGTTTCTAAATCAAATAATTATAGCAAAATTAAGTTTTTTTTATGCTTAAAATGATGACAATGCCTCCAGTGACTTAATGAACTGGCAATAATAGTCCTTTACAAAAATGAAATATATATATATACACGAAGTGGGTAAAGAACAGTATCATCATTTCTATCCAATTTGACTGAAAGTGAAAAGTGTATAAATTTTTGGTAATTAAAGAGCACAATGTGTTAAAATGAATAGTTTAGAGTGTAATATGTATGTCAGACCCTGATATATAGTTGATGGATGTAAAGTGTATTTATCAATTTATGTAATTTTTTCCGTTATTTTGGCTCTGTTCTTTGCAAGTTCAATGTTATTAAGGTCCTCTAGATTGTAGAGCAGCATGATTTGTCTCCCTTGTTAGAGAATATAGTTTAAATAATAAAATCTTCCTCTTCCTATTAGCTTAAGCTTTTGGGATGAGTGTTAGATTCTCATGGTATCAGAGCCAAGGTCCTGAGTTCGAGAGACCTGACTCCGCACTCTACCTTAATTTCAATTAAATATTGCACGTGTTGGGCTCCCAATTAAAGGAGAGTCCGACCCACACGTGAGGAGGAGTGTTAGAGAATATGGCTTAAATAATAAAATATTTCTTTTCTTATTAACTTAAGGTTTTAGAATGAGTGATAAATTCACGTCCCTGTGCAAATTGGTTGCGTACCCTGCAAGATTTTTTCTATTAGATGCACGTATAGCGGGGAGCCTCATTGGAGCAGCATACGTCATGAGCGGAGAAATCATGTAGCACCCAATTTTCTTAAAAAAGTTGTAGTATTCTCGCGCCGTACACTTAGGGTCTAATTAATAAATAAATATATAACTAAATAAATATTATTGGTAAAATATAACCATTAGCTCATATTAGCATGTCCTGAAAATAAAATTTTATTCGGTTTATTTTTTTCCATAACCCGAACTGATTAATTTTCTGAAGAAACAAGATACGAATCTGTTTTGATTACATATAATATATAATAAAATGGAGTACTGGCCTTTTTGGGGGCAAATGGGATGGAATAGGCATTTCAAATTTTTTATGACCTTTCAGTAATGAAGTCTCATGATCAGTTAGAGCCATATTTTTTAATTTTAGTATATGTTTAAGATATATTGTAACGATTAAATCCTTAAAACTAATAGATCATAAAAGAATAACACGTAATGTGCATATATATCAAGTCATTTATAAACGCTCGTTTCGATCACTGCAATTTTATTTCAGATTCTTACATTAAAGAATCAGATGACATTTTTTTAATGGTTTTCAGATAATTTTGCAATACTCACTCGTATCAAATTAGGTTAAATAAAAGTATATATCTTGAATTTATTACGTCATCCTTCGTGACAAACATCTTCATATTAATTTGGCAATGACATATATATAATATATTATAAAGCTTCTAGAAATTTAAACAAAGCAATTTCTTTAATAGTCTGGTTGATTTTGATATTCCCGCTAGTAGTATATTGCGCGCAGCCGTATATTGAATTTCGAAAGAGATATCGACGTAATATATATATGAGAGATGATCTGCAGGGCCGATATTGGGTATATAATAATCAGAGTTCTATTTTGATCCCTAGAAAACGACAAGCTGTCATGATATACTTCCATTAGACGACAGACAAAGTAAAGCCATCCTGTTCAGAAAGGATTTTATGAATTAACTATTAATTTTCAAACGCAACGGGAATAGAGAATTGCATAGCTAGATATCACACCGACTAAAAAGATAATAGATCAGGTTCATGAGCATCGACACAAGACGAAGTAGTTGAGCCATTGTTGATGTAGAAATAACATCCCATGTCTGGTGCATTTCAGTTTTGACATCTTCAACTAGCGCTTCGGAGTGTTATTAAGGTTGGAAGCTTTCCGCGCCATTCGGGTGGCCTCTAACTCCATTGCAACTTCTTTCATTGTAGGTCAATCTTTTCCGCTTATGTTCAAGCACCTTTTTGTAAGGGTCGCAACTATAATGATCTCTTCTTCCTCACCTTCCTTTAGAACTCGAATTATCAAGAATATCAAACAAATTGCTCTGTTCCACGGAATCGGTGAAATATGCAGCTAAACTTTTGATTTGTTGTGTCCTCATACAAGAGATCGCTTTTTCTCCAATCAAGAGCTTGGCAAGAACAACACCGAAACTATAAATATCACTCTTTTCAGTATATTGATCTAATCGAAAACATTCAGGGTCCAAGTATCCAAAAGTACCATGCACTAGTGTGGTCAAATGGGTTTGATCCACAATAATAGATCTTGAAATTCCAAAGTCAGCTACTTTTGCTCTGTACTTATTGTCTAAGAGTATGTTTCTAGACTTAATGCATCTCGGTGATAAATGGGTAAAGAAACTGATGAGTGTAGGTAAAAGAGAGCTCCTGCAACTTTTGCGGTAATCCATAGCCGCATATCCCATGTCAATGGATAATCTTCATTTAGGTCATTGAGATATTGAAATCGAGTTCCATTGAGTACGAATTCATAAACTAACAGAGGAATTTTTGTCTCCAAACAACAACCAAGCAACTTCACACATTCCTATGATTGATTCGTGAAAGAAGCGCAAGTTCATTGATGAACTCTTTGAGGTTTACTTCATCAATTACCTTGGACTTTTTTATTGCAACGATTCTTCCGTCTAATAACATGCCTTTGTAGACAGTGCCTTGTCCTCCATCACCAAGTATTCTATTTTCATTAAACTGATCAGTGGCCTTCTCCAAATCCTTCAAAGTAAATAAGTTGGGATTCTCAGTATTGTGTTCACTTGAAGATAGTTGCTGAACTAACAACAATCCACCATTCCGTTTGAAGAACTTCTCTTTGCGTTTAATCATCATCTTTCTTTTTACCACTTTGTATGACAACCATCCACCAACAAGCAAAACTATTAACCCAAGGCCTGTGCTAATACCTGCATAACTCAATATAAAGTGGGGGGAAAAGATTACTCTTTGCAAGACTTAAAGGCAAAAGTAATAGTAATTAGATTGAGAATGTAGACTTAAATTAGGAGGTACATCTTCTGCATGAATGCATAATACACCTCATCACAAACTATCCTTGCTAAAAACATTTTGATATAAAGAAGCTAGCGGATGCCAAAAATGGGCAGTTAATGAGTATGCATGCAGATGAAACAGCATTAAAAGCATTTGGTGCCACCAGTCCAATAAATCAACTGACGATTATTATACACTAGCTAGAAGCATCTCTAGTGTAGACGGTGATCCTAGAAAATGATTTTTTTTCCCCTTTTTGTCTCCAAGTAAATTATGTTTATAAAAGTTCATGATTGAAGGGGAGTGTGCATAAATCTTATGTAGTCTTAAAAAATGTAAAATATTATTTTTTGGTATTTCTCTTCTTAAAATTTTAAAATTAAATTAACACAATTTCATAATATTCTTCAAAATTTTGACCACAAAGTCTTAAGAAGTTTCACCCATGACACTTATATATATATATATACATACGTACCTCTACACTTTGCACCCACATATTGGGCTATATATATGCATGCACAATAGTCAAAAGCCAGAGCTTTAACTGTCGTTTGTTTCTGCCTAAAAACCATACCACGTTTGTTTAAATGTAAGAACTCATATACATACCTATAACGATGGCCTCAACTGGAAAACCGATGCAGAGGTAAGACCCATCAATATTATGACAACGTTTATTACCACAACGGTAGTTGGCCTCTGCTGGATTTGCGCATTCGTCTATATCTGACATTGGAATCACAAACATATGCAGTTAGCATACGGAGAAGAAAGTAATTCATAGAGACTAATAGTACTGCAGCATGCTCTTCTTTTTAGTTACTTTTTAAGAACCAATAATGCATTAATATGTCTATTTGGTTGATTTAGAATTATATATATTGTTCATCAATATATAGTATAAAAAGAGATATAACTTCTAAAGTAGAAATAGAATTCGTTTGCTATGTACCCGCGTAGTGTATTATATGAGATTTGGGTTAGCTTTTTCACAAATTAATTATGTTGGATTGCTAGCTAGCAGTTGAATTTTTCATTTTACATGTGTCATGATCGTGTTAGAACCCATCACAATATGAGTTCCATTCGAGGCTCTTAAGGAAAGTTCAAAAACAAAAATTAAGTATATGAGAAGTTTATTACCTCGACAAACTAGATAGGGATTTCCTTCAAAGCCGTATTGGCAAGAACATGTATACAAATCACGCTGACTCTCAAAGCCACAAGCGGTTGACCTCTCACGATATTTGGGCGAGTACTTTCCAGTCGCAACTGGAATATTTCGATCAATCCCCCAGTCCAACACCACTGGAACGTGGGACATATTTTTGTGAAAGATGTCTGTGAAAGTACGGGCAGTCTCTAACCACGCTTGCTCTACCAAAAATGCATAATTGCAATATCCTGCGTGGGAATCTTCGGAGGTATAATTTATTGGTTGTATTTCTGTAATGAATGCATCGAGAGCCAAAGGTATTGTTGTGGTTTGGCAGCAGTTAGTGCCATTGCAACTACTTGCATTTATCGGTGCCCTCTTGTTACAGGAAAGTGTCTTGCAGCCGCCGGTTATAGAAGAGCCGTCTGGGGACCTTATTAAGGCAGAGTTGCAACCCATGGCAATGAAACTGTTTCTGAGCAGGGAAAAGTAGAAAGGGCCTTTATCTAACCCCACGTATAGTTTGCTGCTTGTAACATTAACACAACTTCTAAATATCGGATAGTTGACCCGGAGTGTTCTGTCTTCTGCGGAAATGTTCAGCGCCTCCAGGTTGAAGCTCCCCGACTGCCAGAAAGCCTTGGAAGAGCCCAGAGAACTGTTGCAAGCTATTGCAAATCTACCGTCAAGGTAACATCCAGCTCGTATTCCAAGAGGGTATGGAAATTTGGAATGGTGACTTTCCCGCAGTGATCTTCACATGAAGGGTCTTTTGCTAAACTCGCAACAGCTGGTTGCGCAAATGCATTCATTGACTGCAATAATAAAATCATCTGAAACATCATTTGCAGTACCATCTTTTGCTGATCTCTATGCACCATGAAGAATTGGGAGTGAGAATTAGCAGCAATGGCCGTTTCCCCACGGCTCTTATAACCAGATTCCTTTCCTTCCGATATTTCTATAATTAAAATAAAAATAAATACTATTTTCACTCTTCTCAAACTTATTCTTTAAATTATCCGATTTTATACATTACATCTCGAATTATCAATTCTAGACACGTCATATTTTTTATTAAATTTTTAAATCAAAATAATAATAACATTTTTGACCCAATTTACGTATGTAAGAATATTAATGATAATTTATTTAGCCAACATAGATATTATTATCTTACTAAGGGTGTAAAGTGTCTAACCATAATAAATTATTAAATGTATCAACGTTGATAATTAAAGATGGAACGTGTACGTGATACCACAGTCCAAATAAATTTAAATCATTCATGACGAGTATTGTGAACTTGAGTCCAAAATTGATACCAATGATTATCCTCGGAAGACGCTTTTGAACTTCGCCGACGGCTAGCGAGGTCCTTTTTATTTGGTGAAGTGAAAACTGTACTTTTATGGTGAATGAATCACGTGAGCGATTAAGGTTGTGGAATTATATATTTCTTGGTGCACGCCAATTACTAGGGAATTTCAATCCATAAGTGTCGTCACTAGCTACGTGGACTTTTCATTTGGTGAAATAGGAGCACCGCCCATTGGCCGGAATGGTCGAAGATTGTTTTTTCAAACAAAAATATATATATACTTTTCCGCCGCCAACTACTGTAGAACTTTTATAATTTATACACGTTTGAAATATTGTACTAAAATATTATTGCAGCTTTTGTCTTTTTGTTTTCAATAGAATAAAAATTGACTTTAAAAAAAATAAAATAACAATTATGCCTTAAAGATAATATATTATTTAATTTTTTTAATCGCATAATCATTATAATTATGTCTCAAACATATAATTATGGTATAAAGTGTACAACATATAATAGTTCGTGAGTAAGAAATATTTTTTTATTTTTAAGTTAGAAATAAAAGAAGACTTACAAAGTTAGATATCCAATAGAGGAAAAAAAAAAATCCTAATTGTATGTCTAATATAAACTAGCTGCTGAACTAAATTAGTACATAATTATCAAAGTAATTTCTATCAATTTTTCGATTAAATTAAACGAAAATTAATTTTTTTTAAATGAAATGATGATTATATCTTTAAAAATTCAAAAAATACGTTGCATTTGAAAAGGATAATCATCATTATGATTTATAAAAAGTTAATTTCCATCTAATTTAATAAAAAAAATAGATTGAAAGTATAGTATATTAAAAATGAATACTTCGTAAATGCAAATGTCTCCGACACGATGATTTAGTATATAAAATATAACATTTATAAAATTTATTTGGATTAAAAGTGTATTTTTTTCTTTAAAAAAAAAAACAATCTTCAAGCTTTGCGCAGTCCATGTAGCTAGTGGCCTAGCGGCCGACAATTGGATTGAAATTGCCTAATGCCTAGTAGGCGTGCACTCGGGTTTGCTTCACTTTATATAGGGTGGGGAAGCACAGAACACCGATAAATAATTCCTTAACCTTTACCACTCACGTTTTTCACATAGAGGTACACTTTCCACTCCACCAAATAAAAGGACCAGCTAGCGATCGGCGAAATTCAAAAGCATCTTCGGAGAACATTCATTGTTTTCAATTGAGGACTCGATTTCTCACCGGTCATAAAAGCATCTACCTAACCTTTTTTTTTTTTTTTTTTTTCCTTTTAAACTTAGAAATGATGGAAGACTTACACGGTTGGATATCAAAAATAGGAAATACGAAAATAAAATCCTAACTATAACTCTAATCTAAACCAGCAGTCAAATCAAATTAGTGGACCCAACAAGGGATCGAAATATCACTCTATTCCGTGTGGGCCGAAGGAGCGGTAACAGGAGTCAGGACATAGCAAGACTCTGGCTGCCGAAACCCTCTAGGACTAGTAGTGAAAGCGAACTTCCAAAAGGAAAACGTCAACAACCAAGACAAAATAATAGCGTGCCAAGAAAAAAAAAAAAAAAAAGACAAAATAATAGCGTATGCTTCACGTTCAGTGGACATTAATGAGATGTTTTCTTGCAGAAAATTCCACGCGGAAAAGACTGGTTCAACATTTATGGTGGAAAAGGATCGTGGATGTTGAATCTTCTGGTCTTAATCCTGCAATTCCAAATGTTTGAATCTTACTATAAACATCAACACTAGAGATTTTTTGCGTCAATTAGCGTGTTCCTCTTCTTGAATGCTTTGTGTCAATTATATAGCGTATCATTTATTTTCGTGAAATGCTAATTCAAACCTGAGACTAATTGTTCAGATTTTACTGATTGATCAGGCGGCTTGGTGGATCATGTGCGCCATAGCATTTGGTGCAGATATATAGAGCCCATATCACGGAGAGACTGCCAAGGTTTTCGAAGGCTTGAGCATTTCAGGTCCACAACGTCTCTTTCAGACGAATTAACACCCAATTTTCACCTGGCTGGAAACTTGCTTTGGGCATAAAGAAGCTAATGCTTCTGATGCCTGTTTCTGTCCTTGGCATTATTTACAGACTCAAACTGGTTGGACATAAAGGTGGCTGATCAGGTCCTTGCAGCTTTGCCTTTTTGAACAAGTTGATCACTAGATCTTTATCCCGTAAGATCAAAAGGGTAAAGGCGAGCAAGCGGTAAGATATAAAGAGGAACTGATTGTTGCTTTTACCATTGATTCTCATGGGACTGCTGCGGGAATGCAGAGGAGGACGTAATTTGCTGGAATTTAGAGGACCAGAAACTTTGTTGTAATTTAGGTTTGAGGCCCCGCGCATAAAACAGAAGTGGATAAAACCAAGATTGATATTTCCTCTAGCTCATTCTCATACATGATCATGAGCCATTACATAATGTAAATCCATGCGCAGAGATATATTTATTAAATTGTTGGTATGAAAAGAGCAAATTATGCAGCCTACAGGATGGAATTAAACATGAAATACTAGAACAAAAGTCTCCTTGCTAGCTCACCCTGATTTAAAGGATAATAATGGCTGTAAGGCTATGCCACCATCCGCACCTGACATTGATGATGTAGAAAGAACATCCCACTGCTCGTGCATTTCAATTCTATCATCTTCTGTCACTTCATTGTTTTGCTGATCATTTGGAGCTTTTCGCAACATTTGAATTCCCTCCAACTCCACTGAGACTTCTTTCATCTTAGGTCGCTTCTTCCCGTTCAAGTTTAAGCATCTGTTTGCGAGGTTAGCAACTGCAATGATCTCTTGTTTCTCTGCTTCTTTCAAAACTCGCTTATCAAGAATGTCAAACAAGTTGTTCTCTTCCATTGAGTGAATAAAATATGTGGCTAAACTCTTGTCTTGTAGTGTCCTTGATGAAGAGATTGCTTTTTCCCCAGTTAAAAGCTCAGCAAGAACAACACCAAAACTATAGACATCACTCTTTTCTGTGAATTGGCTGGATTGAAAATACTCAGGATCTAAATATCCCAAAGTGCCATAAACTATAGTGGTCAAGTGTGTCTGTTCGATAGCAATGGACCTTGAAGTTCCAAAATCTGCTATTTTTGCTCTGTACTTATCATCTAGGAGTATGTTTGTGGACTTGATATCTCGATGAAAAATAGGTGATGAAGCCGCTGAATGTAAGTAAAAGAGAGCTCTTGCAACTTCTGTGGCAATTCTTAAGCGCATATCCCATGTCACTGGAAACTCCTCATTCTCGCCATTCAAATATTGGGAAAGAGTTCCATTGGGAATGAATTCATAAACTAACAAAGGAACTTCAGTCTCCAAACAACAACCAAGCAGCTTAACGATGTTCCTATGATTAATTTGAGACAGAATGACAACTTCGTTAATGAATTCTTGAAGCTTTCCTTCATCAATTAGCTTGGATTTTTTCACTGCAACATCCTTCCATCTGTTAACATGCCCTTATAAACAGTGCCTTGTCCTCCTTGACCGAGTACTCTATTCGCATTGAAGTGGTCGGTTGCCTTCTCCAAATCCTTTGAACTAAACAATTTGGTGTGCTCCACAACGCCTTCACTTGAAGATAATTGTTGTTGCAATAGTAGTCCACCATTTCGTTTGAAGAACTTCTCCTTAGCCTTAATCATCTTCCTTTTCTTTAGTAGTTTAAATGAAAACCATCCACCAATGATCATAAGTAATGCCCCAAGGCTTGTGCCAATACCTGCATGCTCGAGTCCATGAAATAGGAAACGATTAGCACTCCTTGCCGTAGTAAAAAGTATATCAAACATTTCAATTGAGGGAGACATCTCCTTATAAAAGGCTTAATAAAGATCTTGTGCGTAAGGACGTATGTAATTAAATATATTAATTGAATAACGCCAGTACGCACTCTAAAGGAGTGAAATATATGTTATAGTGAGGGAACGAAACTATTAAATAGAGAAGAACGTACTTTGAGGCTTCAACGAGTTCAGTATTATATCTGAAAACTAAGTAAATATATCGTACATACTTAAAGCTGCTCTCTGCGATCAGCCAATCGCAAACGAATTTTCTTTAGGTGCACTTGTCCATTTTTAAACACTCGGATATTAATGTTGACATGTCAGCATATTCCATCAATGGATTAATAGAGGTGTGGACAGAAGGACCCTGGCCTGTATATCATATTGACGATCACAGGAACCAAATCGTTGCAATTGGAACCACAAAGAGATCAATTTGTAACAAAGTGAAACTACAGGCCTGAGAAAAAGATCTTGGAAAATAGAATAGGAAGGACGTCAAAGTCTTCCCGAGTTTTTTCTTTTCAACACACCAAGCCTTACGGTGTCGAAAACGTGAGGCTTTGAGGCCTGAGAGGGTCTCAAGCACTACTGCGCATTGGTCCAAACAGAACACTAATTGGTGTATGATATAGGGAAAAGAACATTGACATTTTCTCTCCTTAAATGGCTCCTATTTTTTTGGTAAGTATGGAAAATGATGCAGATTCCTACAATCCTACTTATTAGTACTTCAATTATCTGCAATTATATATACAAAATGCTTAATATATATGAAGTTGAATCTCTTGACAACATTGATGGTTTCATCAGATATGGAAAAGTAGGAAGACGTACCTATAATTATGTCCACAACTAGGGGACGGAGACAGCGGTAATCGCCACGAGTATTTTTACAGCGTTTGCTACCACAAGGATTGCGGCCGCCTTTTGGGTCTTCGCATTCGTCAATATCTGAAATTGCAATGACAAACAGATCAAACTAGGACACTAATACGACATATAATGAATTAATGAACCGTCCAAAAACAGACAGGTTTTCGGATTTCCCCCAGCTGTGCATCTGCATGCACGTCATTAACATGTCATGCTGGGCCCGGTAGTTTAATGGAAGAGGCAAATTAAAGATTATGGGTGTAGTTACTTAAATTAAATGTTCAAGAGGGTACGGTAAATGGTAACAACTAGAAGAGGCTAGATATGTATGATGTAATTTTTTTTTTTTTAAAAGACAAATAAAATTGAGACTTCGTAAAATAAGTACATCGATCAGTGCTGTGAATGATTAGTATAATGATTCATTCACATAGAACTCCACTTTTGTCCAAGCTTCCATTAACCAGTTTTTTCTTTTTTTTTTTTTTCTTTTTGTGGGGCAAGTGATAATTAGCATAGAAATATGCCAAACAAGACAAATACAAAGAAGAGAGACAAATAATAAAGTCAAAACTTTGACTCAGAAAATAGAACCAGATGGAATGAAGCTGGGATAGAGAAGTTTACCTTGACATCCTCCAGGGAGAAAGGGATTTCCTTCATACCCGCTTACGCAATAACAGGAGTAGAAAGTGTTACGGTAAGTGTAATTAGTGCTACTACTACGTCTGTAACAACTAAATTCCCGGTCCCGCGCCAGAGTGCTACCTGCACTGGCATATAGTGACTCGCGTAAGGTTGGATTGATTCCCCATTCCAATACCACTGGAACGTAGGAAGGCTGAAGTAGTGGGTTTGACGTTGTGAAATTGTTCTGGGAGAACCAAAGTCGGTCCACCAAGAATGCGAACTTGCATCCGCCGCTGTTTTCCTCGGGTTTTGCTGGCCTTATGGTCGTGGTGAATCGAACGAGACCAGAAGGGATTGCGTTTAAGTCGCAGTAGCAGTTATCACTGTGGTTGCAACTGCTTGAATTTGTCGATGTACTACTGTTCGTACAATTAATAGGGTCGGTAGTGCACCCTCCATATATGACTCTCTCATCGACGGACGTCATTAAGGCTAAGTTGTCGCAACCCATTGCAACGAAGCTGTTGTTGATGTCATCGAAGAGAAAAGGACTTCCTTCTAAACTGTGAAGTCGTTTACTCGCTGACTCATTATAACTAGTGCCACAAGTTCGAAGGATGGGAAAATTTACGCGAACTGTGCTTCCTCGTGAGTAAGGACTAGAGTCTTCTATTTGAATCTCCAGCACCTCCAGCGGCTTCCGGGCATTAGGGATCAGCCTCCTCAAGTAAGGTCTGGCAGTGGAAGGGTCCGAAGAGTTTTCATCACAAACTATCTCAAACCAATCATCAAGGTAGCAACCAGCTCCTATTCCAAAAGGGTATTTGATGGTGACATTCCCACACTCTGCTCGACACGTGCTGTTTATAACATCTGTTGCTCCTGCAAATGAACACAATAACAAAATGATTGGAAACACCAATCTCACTGCCATCTCTCTCTCTCTTTCTTCTTTGATGATGATAATGTATGTGACTTTGAAGCAGCGAAGCCCAGGCCTCAGGTCTTTATAATGATAATGAGATTCTCATGCATCAGGTATTTCTGTGGAAGTTGCCTAGAAGCTGGTCAAAGCGTGATCCATCGTCTAGTTTGGTTGCCTTTGTTGACCCGTGATTATGATATGTTGCCTAACTCACAATTGTCACGATAATTTCAATTGCGAATTTGTCAAAAGGAGAATGAGAGGAAAAGTACTGTGTTCTAGACCCGACCACGTATATGTAATGAGTGGGTAGTCAGGCCTAACCCCTATCCTAATCTTGTATGCCTTTCACTACAAAAAAACAGATCTATAGGCGGTCTTTTTAGCAGCAGTCGCTAAAACCGCCGCTAAAGGGTGTTTTTAGCGGCGTTTTGCAAAAAAGCCACTAAATGGGGTCTATAGCGGCGGTCTTTTTAGCGGCGGTCAGTGACCGTTGCTATAGACCCCCTTTAGCAGTTTTTTTGCAAAACGCCTCTAAAGGTGGTACCTTTAGCGGCGGTCAGTGACCGCCGCTATAGACCCCTTTAGCTGCGTTTTTTTGCAAAACGCCGCTAAAGGTGGTACCTTTAGCGGCGGTCTTTATAGCGGCGGTCAGTGACTGCCGCTATAGACCCCCTTTAGCTGCTTTTTTTTGCAAAACGCTGCTAAAGGTGGTACCCTATAGCGGTGGTCATAGTGACCGCCGTTATATACCTAAAACTTCGGGATCTATAACAGCGGTCTCCCTGCCCGCCGCTATAGGGTTCTGTTTCAGCGGCGTTTGCGTCGGCAAACGCTGCTAAAAAAATTGGGTCTATAGCGGCGGTCATGCCGACCGCTGCTATAGACCCCACATTCAGCGGCGTTTGCGTCTGCAAACGCCGCTGAAAATTAACCTATAGCAGCGGTTGTATGTTGACCGCCGCTATAGGTATAAGATCAAATTTTTTTTTTTAATTAGTTGTAATTTTTTTAATGTTTTTAATTATGTTAAATATTATTGTATTTATGTTAATATATAATTTAGTTTAGTCATGTATGTGGAAAATTTTAATTTAAAGACATACTTAATAAAATATGAAGTTAGAGAGAGTGTTATGAACTATGAAATAATGAAGTTTGTCATGTATTTGAAAAATTTTAATTTAAGGGACCTACTTAATGAAATATGAAATTAGAAAGAGTGTTGTGAAAATTAAAATTTTTATATGGTCTTAGAGACTATAATTTAGTCATTAGGTAGATACATATATATAAAGTACTTAGGTTAATTAGCACATATAAATTATATAATAAACACATACTTTTAAATTATAAGTATTATATATTATTACTCCAACCTATTTTAATTAAGATTATTATACTAATTATAAAATATAAAGAATGTACATTGGTATGTATTTAATACTAAGTATAAAATTTTTAAATACTATTACAATTTACAACTGATTTTAATTTACTAAAAACACATAACTACAAAATATAACTTATTATTAAAAAATTTGAAAAACTACAAATTAGAAAAAAAAAATTAAAAAAAAAAAAGCTTTGAAAGCCTCTGCTCCCGTGAAAACTCCCCCCCCCCTCATTTCCTTTCCCTTCCCTTCCCGAACCGCGCGAAATCCCCCCTTCCCGCCCAGCCCCGCCGAATTCCCCTTTCCCCTCTCCCTCTCCCTCTCTCTCTCTCTCTCTCTAAGTCTCCCTTTGAAAAATCTCTCACTCTATCTCTCCCTCTCCCTCTCCCTCCGGCTCTCAGCCTCTCTCTCTCACTCCCTCTCAGCTCCTCCTCCGGCGACCGGAAGCCCACCGTCGACCGAAACCCAGGGGCTTCCACCGGCAACCGGCCTCTCTCTCTCAGTAGCCACTAGCCTCTCTTTCTCTCTCTCGGGCTCTCTCTCTCAGCTGCCCAGCGTCGATTGCTAGGAAGTGGGTGCCCTTTTGCAAGAAGCACAACATCGAGCCTAGGGCCCCTGAGTTCTATTTCGCCCAAAAAATTGATTACTTGAAAGACAAAATACAACCTTCATTTGTAAAAGAATGCCGAGCAATGAAGGTGAGTGTTTGTTGCCATGTTCGATCTATATGTTTATTATGGTCATGAAAGTTTGTTGTAAATGTTATCATTCTCATTCTCCTATAATTTGGTGGATGGTTGAAATGCAAATTTTATGAATGCTATGGGTTTGGGGCTTTTGGAGCTATCTACCTGCGTTAATGATAAAAGTTGCTGTTACAGTAATAAAGTTGGGTTTTTCCCCTTGTGTGTGTAAAGTCGTTCCTTAGTCTAAAATGTATTCTGGAGCAATGTTTGAGTAGGGCACATGAAACACATTGAGAACTTGTAGAAAAACTTGCCACTTTCCCTTTTGTCAGTATAGCATCCTAAACCTTGGTGTACGATGGATTAAGTGAGGACATTATGGTATCCTAATTGTTATCTGTAATCATTTTGTTGTGCAGAGAGAATATGAAGAATTTAAGGTACGGATCAATGCACTTGTTGCTAAAGCACAGAAGACGCCGGAAGAAGGTTGGACGATGCAAGATGGCACTCCATGGCCTGGAAATAATACTAGGGATCATCTAGGAATGATTCAGGTATTATTGATTTTTCCAAGTGTTTTTAGGTTTTTTACTCTTTTTCTTTATATTCTTACATTGATATTTATGCCCAAATAAATACCCGGACAGGTGTTCTTGGGTCACAGTGGGGGGCTTGATACAGATGGAAATGAGCTACCTCGACTTGTTTATGTTTCTCGTGAGAAGCGACCTGGCTTTCAGCATCACAAGAAGGCCGGAGCAATGAATGCATTGGTTTGTTCACTGAAGGCCTTCTATTATTTTTATTCAACATTAATTTCAGTCATTGACAATGATAGTGATTTCCATTGTCCACCATTTGAGGTGGTGCAGTTTGGAAGAAAATACCTTTTCTTCTTTAGTAGGGAGATGTCATCTCACTTTGTATCTTGGTTTGGGGATGGTCTGATGTTTGTTGGTTGCCTGAGGGATTGGGGAGGTTTGTTGTATCAGGAGGTTGTTTAATCAATGCCTCGTGACTTGGTCTTTCTTATGGTTTACAGATCCGGGTTTCTGCTGTGCTAACCAATGGTGCATATCTTCTGAACGTCGACTGTGATCACTACTTCAATAACAGCCAAGCTCTTAAAGAAGCCATGTGTTTCATGATGGACCCTGCTTTTGGAAAGAAGACCTGCTATGTACAGTTCCCACAGCGTTTCGATGGCATTGACTTGCATGATCGATATGCTAACCGCAATATTGTCTTCTTTGATGTAGGTTTCACTAGATGTTCCACCATGAAATATTTCTGTTTCATGTTTTATTATCCTTAGGCTGGTTAAGTACAAGCTCGTATTCGTTACATTTTGCAGATCAACTTGAAAGGGCTGGATGGTATCCAGGGTCCTGTCTATGTGGGAACTGGTTGTTGCTTCAACAGGCAAGCTCTATATGGGTATGATCCAGTTTTAACTGAGGAAGATTTGGAACCAAACATTATTGTCAAGAGTTGTTGTGGTTCAAGAAAGAAGGGAAAGGGAAGTAGTGTTTTTGTTAGTACCATGAGATTTTTTGTGAGGCTTAGTCCATGGAGTAGGCCCAAGCTGGAGCGCTCATGGACAAGCCTGCCTTGATGGGGGTCCGGGGGCAATGCCCTCGGGGGAAAGTTTTTGACCCATTTTATCTAGAGTTATATACAAGTAGATATTTTGTTTACATAAATCTTTTGTTTATTTCTATTTCTCATGTGATATTTATTTTCTATTACAAGAATTCAAGATAGAGGATGTTGATGTGTCAAAGGAGGAAGATTTTAATTGGTCCTTGCTTATTGTGTTGTATTTGAATATTTTAGTCGGTCCTTGCTTATTGTTATTTTATACTAGAAATTTGTTACTTTTTAGATTACTTGTAGAGATTCTTGTGTTTGTTGTAAAATATTATTAATCAATGATGAAGAGATTCTTGTTTTATTATCCTTGTTTTTTAAGTTTTTAGCTCTATTGAATTATAAGTATTAAAATAAATTTGTATTACTAATTAAAAAAACATGTATAGGAAAATATAGGAAACAATTAGTGGCGTTTTAAAAATACTGAAAAAAAAACCTGCAAACCTATAGTGGCGGTCACTGACCGCGGCTATAGGTGGAACCTACCGCCGCTATAGGTCTATAGCAGCGGTCATATTTGGTCTGTAGCGGCGGTCACTGACCGCCGCTATAGACCTTTAGTGCTGAAAAAGCGCAACTGCACTCGGGTTTATAGCGGCGGTTTCGACCGCTGCTAGGTGACCGCCGCTATAGACCCTAGGTCTTCACCAACGGTCACAAAAACCGCCGCAATATACCTATGCCGACGGAGATATAGCGGCTATCTCGACCGCCGCTATAACTTATAGCGGCGGTTTTTTGACCTATAGCAGCGGTTTCCGACCGTTGCTATAGGTCCTTTTTTTTGTAGTGTTTAAAGTGGATAGACACGAAAGCTTGAAAATTTACTAAAATTGAGATCCTCTGCAATTTTCTAGTCTAAATCTAATTGCATGGTAGAATTCAAAGAGAATGAGAAACATAATATGTGGATTCCATTGTAAGGTATATACTGCTCGAAACTTTATTTAGACAAATATAGAGAATATTAAAAAGTATAAGGTTTACCTATTATATCTATCTCTGAAGATTGAATTTTATTATGCAATTAAAATAAAGGATAGACTCATTTACGTGATTCAACTATGAATCTATCGATTTACTATAAGACTAACAATGCCAAATATAAGTAGCATGTTTGAATCTTTTTTAACATTACTTTTAGAGCCCAGTGAAAAATTCCGACAAAGGCATGTTACTTGAACAGGAGGTGTGGCCCAACTTTTATGGACTTGAATGAATTTTTTATATTTATTTTAAGTGAAAAGTGATGATTTGATGGAGAGAGAGAGATTTTAGAATTATTTTATTAGGACCAAATTTTGAGAGACTCTCAAAACATTTCCAATATAATGTCACCAAATCTAACATAGCTATTTCAGTTCGAGACTTGCAGTTCCCTCTCTATGACATATATGAAACAATTTGCTGCTATGGACCCGCTGGTTGGAGAGGCTTGTGTGTTGGTTGAGGCTACTTTTTTGGCTCGTGATAAGAAGTGGACTAAGGTTGTGTTCGAGTGTGATTCTCTTATAGTGTGCAAAGAGGTTCTATCTTCGTCGCCACCTAGCTGGTGTATTGCCTCGTCGGTCGAGAAGATTCGTTCTGGTTTCTGGAGTTTAGGGAGTGGCGGATCGCGTGGGTGCCTCATAAGTGTAACCGCTTAGCCCATGGTCTTACAGCTTGGGCGGCAAGTTCTGATTGTGTTGGTTGTTTGTTTTCTTTTGTTATTTCCAAGCGTATCTGGTTTTGTGATATTCGTGTTTGTTTATTTTTTTCGCAATTGGATGAGATCTTATTCAGCAAAAAAAATAAAATAATCCATCCACTTGGGCCCAAAATTTATGAAGCTCATCTCTTAGCTTCCCTTGACTCGTTAGACTACCCGCTCCCTCGTTCCCCACGTAATTGGAGGAGTACTACTCTCTCTCTCTCTCTCTGTGTCGCAGAGGTGCCTCCTGTCAGGCTGTCACATAAGTTGGGAGGGGCCACATTGCTCACGAAGTCTTCAATACAAACGGAAAATTCTAGTGGGATTTTTTCTACATCATCTGACCCTTATCGATCTTGAGACCTTTCTCTTTCGAAATGGGAAAAAGGATGCGAGGAAAAGAAGATTCTACTGGTGGCCACGGAGGTTTAAGCCTGAGTGAAAACTTCCATTACTCTCTCACTTGGTGTAAGCTGAAGGTTACCACTTTGATAAATTATAAGGTTAATTAAACTTTACATCTACATAGTTTAGAAATTTTTAACACTTTACACCAAATTTTTTCAATTTTAATACATTTCACTCTCATCATGTGGTTCTAAGTTCCTTTGGTTTGCACTATGCCGTTTATTTATCCATTAGAACGAACGAAAATCTTAATCACGTATTTTGTACGTGGCTCACTTGTCCATTTTTCCTTCGATATTCAAAAAAATATTAGTTACACTTTCACTACAGAAAAAAAACACCTATAGCGGCGGCCAGAAACCGCCGCTATAGGTTCCAAAACCACTGCTATAGGCTATAGCAGCGGTTTTTTAGTGGCGGTCAGACCGCCGCTATATCGCCGTCGGCACAGCCCTGTAGCAGCTGTTATAGAGGCCGCTGGTGTATACGTTGGCTCTATAGCGGCGGTCACACAGCGGCGGTCGGACCGCCGCTATAGAGCCAACCGCGTTTAGTGTTTTTCCGCGGACATGTGTAGCGGCGGCCAATTGACCGCCGCTACATGTTTTTAGCAGCGGTCTGATATAGGGTTATAGCGGCGGTTAGTGACCGCTGCTATAACCCTATCCGTTGGTTTCACCTATAACGGCGGTCAGTGACAGCCGCTATAGGTTTGGTTTTTTTTTTTTTTTTTCGGTTATATTTTCCTACCACAAATTTTGTTATAGATTTTAATTGATTAATGCAAACAAAGAAAAGTGCAATAAAACAAAATATATTTCATTATAAGGGGGTCTTACAAGTTTTGCATCAAACAAAAATAAGTTAAGGGTATTTTCTCAATAGACTAAAAACTAACAAGTCATGACATTTAAGTACAAATAACTATAAATTTAATCCTCTCCACCTTCAGCACCATCTGCTCCTGCACTTTCTGCGTCATCGGCATTGTCTGCTATTACAATATTGTAAAATTAACAAACAGTAATGACATGAACAAAGATAAAAGAGCTTAGTACATACTTAAAATTAAATTAATGGCAGTATTCATTTATGTTTGTATCTTACCAACACTCGTTTTCCGACTTGCATGAGATGATCTATGAATTGCTGGTGAAACCTGATTGTTATTGGCAACATCTTGGTATTGACGTTGCTCCTACAACAGTTAAACAAACATTAATTAACTACGAAATATATATAAATAGAGTCAATAGTAATACTTAAGGATAAGTAAATAAAACTTTTACCCAAGCTTGTGCCATCATTTGTATTGTAGATTTGAGCGATGCTACTTCAGACTCCAACATCTGAACTCTATTTTCCATAAATACGGCTCTCTCGTTACTAGAGGATGTAGGCTGACTGGATCTTACGTTGGTGTTGGCAGGATGAGATGAAGGAGTTGGTCCTAATCCAACGCCGCGAATGCGACCATGTCGTTCTGGACCAATCACTTGTGCATATCGGTCAGATGGTGACCAACCGATGCTGCCATCCACTCTAAATTCGTTGGAAGTTTGTGAACTTCCTGAATCGTTCAGTCCAATCTCCTCCATTCGCCTCTGAGAGAGTACAACGTACAATTAAATTTTGAATTAATATTCGCACATTGAAATCAAAATTGATGTAATAATGACATACTATTTTCTCTGCTACGTCCGGATTTATTGGAGATCCGTCAGAACGCATATGGACAGCTTTATATAAATCCGCTCGATTGATTGGAACTTGTTTCTCTTTTTCCTGCATCACAAACACGAAATTCGTGATGAAATTGTAAATTACAAATAAGAATGACAATGATAAGTACTATACTATTAAACAAACTAATGAAAGTACTACATACCAATTCGTGAGCATAACGTGCGAAGCTCTTTGATCCTGCAGTGTGGACCGTCGTTTGGAGCGATCTATTTTGTTTTCCAACATGACTTCGATGCTACATTAACATCAAGACAGTTAAAATTAATAAGAAGTTATATTCATAAAAATTATAATACAAATAAATAAATGTCATACCCGTCCTGCATCAGAATACCAAAAATCGACTAATTTGCAAAATTGCTCCAAATTAACGTCTGTTGGAGCATTATTTTTCACATACTGAGGCGTAAAGGCCTCATCAAAATATTTTGCTTTAAACTACACTTGTAGTTCCTCCATTTCTCTCCTAAATCTTTGAGGAACCAGCTCTTGACAATATCCCCCAATGGAGGCTCGGGGATTGTAAACCGTTTCTGCAAAATATACCCCAACAGTTAGGTGCGTCAATTATTAAATTCATATAGTTGAATAACAATTGTGACAAATAACCAAAATTATACCGTCATGAGGCTCCAACAGTCCTCTTTTATTGACAATGGGACTTTACGCCAGTCCGCCGCATCTAGGGGGATTTGATTCGCAACACGGGCAACACAACCAGTGAATTTGTTAAATATTCCCCTTCATTACCCAATGGCTGCCCATTGCCATTGAATTGTACTGGAATCAATTCGTCTTCCTTCAGATTCCAGACGTCCGTCATCCGCGTGCCGCCACGCACTTTCCGGACTTCAGTATGACCTGCACATTTAGCATGTGAAACTAAATTGAGTAACATATTAAACTTAGATTATCTCTATTGTGGTTATGAACATACCAATTATTTCGTTATCGTTCAAAGATTGATCATTGTCGGACGATGGCATCGTAGCCTGTTCTGAAGGATGCGCAGGTGGCTGTGACGGCGTTGCTTCTTGTGATGCCGTTGCTTCTTGCGATGGTGGCACAGGTGGCTGTGATGAAGAAGATATAGTCCTGAATCTCTTCCTCGTCATTGTACCTATACAATATTTAAACATGCATAAAAGTGATTTCAATGTAAAATTCAACAATACAAAACACATTTCCTTAAACAAAACGTCAATAAAACGAATATATTAAATCTGAGCATGTAAAAAAAAATATTTCAACAAAAAAGAGATATTTGACATACCATAGGAAATTCCTGAGGTATATCTAGTGTTGTTCCTTCCACCTCATTTCTAAACCACGTCAAATCATCGTGTACATTCTCGATGTTTTGCTCAACGTTGAAATTGTAAGGTTCATTTTCACAGTAGTCATCTATGTCGTCATCATTACCAGCATCAAACACATCTCTTGGTTTGGTCTTGACAACTACTTCCCAATTTGGATGTCTTTCATCTGCTACATAGTATACTTGAGATGCTTGTGGTGCCAAAATGAATGGATCATCGCTTAATCGATCTCCAGTATGCACTAAACGCGAAAAATTAACAAGTTCGAATCCAAACTCATCAACTTTATATCCCCTACCAATAGCTGTGTCAACCCAATCACATTTGAATAGTACAAAACATTCTGATCCAAAATAGTTTAACTCAATGATACTTATAATTCGCCCGTAATATGTGGTGCCCCCTTCAACAGTCACACATACTCCACTATTTTGAGTTGTTCTGCCTATTTTATTGTCTTTTGTACGAAATTTCACACCATTATGTACATATCGCTAAATGATCTAGCTTCGGGGTTTGGACCTTTAGCAAGCCATCGAACTCTATTTGGAAGTTGATGCTTCATCAAATAGTCGTCCATATTTTGTACCCTATTTTCCTCGAACGAAAAGTCAAGATTAAAACTAATTGTAAGTTTTAAAGTAATCAACCAATATAAAACATTTTAAATATAACACATACATAGTTTCGAAACTAGTCACAATATTCATCCCTGTGCATCTTATTGATGACATAATCTGTTGGTTGATTACTATGGTTTCTTGCCTTCAATCGCTCCTTATTCATTCTACACATCGACAATACAACTAAAAAATTAATTTCATTCATTGATAAAAACATGCTCAATGAAAGAGTTAGAAGTCTAACATCACTTACGTGCGAATTTAAATTAACTCATCGCAATTAAAAGGGATATATCGATGAGCCTGCGTGCATGTTTTCATATCAAGACGAACAAATGATATTCCTCCCATAGTGTCGTCTACATTTCTTAGTGATCTACTAAAGATCGTTGGGACTGATTCTAAATATTTTGAACAAAATGTTAAGCATTCATCTGCTATATATCTTTCAGCAATAGAGCCTTCAGGTGCGGCTGTGTTGCGAACATAAGATTTGAAACGGTGCATGCACCTACATCAACAATATTAGACTTTATTAAATAAAACATGTGCAAAGAAACGTGATGTAACATATCTCTATAATTAATATTACCTTTCAATAGGATACATCCACCGAAGTTGAATTGGTCCACCCATCTTACATTCTGCAACTAGAAGTACGACCAAGTGCACCATAACAGTAAAGAATGCAGGCGGAAATATCCTTTCAAGTTGACACAATGTTATAGGGATTTGAGCCTCTAGTCGATCTAAGTCCTCTATCCGTAATGTTTTGGAACAAATTTCTCTAAAGAAACATGACAATGAGATCAAAGGAGAAAAAACCATGCTTGGCAATGATCTTCGTATTGTAATAGGCATCAAATGCTGCATCGAGATGTGACAGTCATGACTCTTCAAATCTATGATATTACGTTGTTGAAGTTTGACACAACGTGATATGTTCGAAGTGAAATCATCCAGAAATTTCGCATTCTTTATCACTTTTAGAAAGTATTCTTTCTCTTCGCGAGTCATTGAGTAGCAAGCACCAGGCAAATGAACCTTTCCTGCAACAGTGATCTTTGGATGGAGATCATGTATTATTCCCATGCTTTGTAAGTCAAGACGTGCCTTATAGTTATCTTTTATCTTCCCGTCCACATTTAACAATGTACCAATGATATTGTCCACTATGTTTTTCTCTATATGCTTGACATCTAGATTATGGCGTAATATATTATTCTTCCAATAAGGCAATGTGAAGAAAATACTTTGTTTCTTCCATACACTTGACTCAAAATATAAATTGCTCTATAATTCCCTCAAAATGTCATCACCAATTAGCAAAGTGGGCGGTGGAGCCATTTCATAAGTACCATCAAATGATCTTTGATATCTTCTCCCACCTATAATTTGATGGTAAGAATCGTCTATGCCCCATATAACAATATTTTCTACCATTATCCAACCACTAAGAACAAATTTCAAACATACAACATAGATATGCAAGATGTCCTTTTGTACTCTATCCAGAGAGGTCACCATATGCAAGGAAAATCGTTAATTGTCCACATCAATGCCGCACGCATCTTAAACATATCTTTCTTAGCAATGTCATAAGTATCTAATCCAAGATCCCACAACTCTTTCAACTCCAATATCAATGGCTCTAGATATACATCTATCTTGAAAGAATGAGATTTCGGTCCAGGAATAAGTAATGATAACATTAAAGATGAACGTTTCATGCACATCCAATGAGGCAAGTTATATGGTAATAATATCACTGGCCATGTGCTATGACTATGTACTCATGTTCCCAAAAGGATTGAACTCATCCGCTGCTAACCCAAGCTTGACATTACGAGGATCAAAAGCAAAATCAGCATACT
>CM025854.1:22222330-22241509 GCA_003952965.2 Morella rubra
AAATGCAAAGGGGGAAGAAGAAGGGGGGCGCGGGATGGGAAAAAAAAAAACCGCATGTTTACTAAGTCTATAAGCGGGGTCAAGTGACCAGAGGAAAGAGATGATTGTTTATACATAGATGTGTGTACTTTTTATTAAGTTTTCCAGTCCGTGTTAAGATTTCGAAGAACAAGGACTGATAAAACAGCAGTGGATCTCTCCAGCCGGCACCCACATTTGTCACTGGAAAATCACTTCAATGTCACTATTGAACTGCAGTCGTAGTCGTAATTTTTATAGTTGTAGTGCCCTCATTAGTTGGAATGGACCACATTTCTTGCAGAAAATTCCTTCACGCAAGTGTGGAAATTTACGCGGATCAAGTATCAATCTATCGTTTTAATCCATTAATACCAAATTGAAGCAGCGCCTTTGAATTTTTTTTCTCAAGTGGATCGTCTCCGGAAAAGTCTATCCTACAACGGACAACGGTATGTTCCGGGCCCAGGATGTGTGGGCTAGCTTTTAAGGACTCGTCACTCAGCGCTGAATTGACTCGTTGATAACAGCGTGTTCTGAGCCCAGGATATGTGGCCCAATTTTTATGGACTCTACCAAAGACTCTTTACTGGGCCCAATTCTAAAAACAAATGCAACCCAAATGTATATTTCCACTAAGGCCCATTTGCCACAGAAAACTAGTCTCACACTGGCAGGGGAGCATCCCGCTCAAAGAACAAATTACCTGATTTATGGTTCATCGGAGTTTTGAGGTAGATGGCATTTAGAGGGTGAGGGCGGGGGCGGGGATATGGTGGCGGCGGTGGCTATGGATTTGCTAAACAAGAGCCATTTGAGCTCTTTCCTGTACGTTTCTCTTTCTGCTTTTTGGTTTTTTTGTTCGTTCTTGTCAGTTTCAATTCTGGGTTATGTAGTTTTTATTTCTTCTTGCTGAAGATCCTCCTTTACTTGAACCAGAGTAGTAATGAAGGTAGATTAGCAGGATACGTTGATTATCGTTTTGTCTTTGAAGAAGTTTAGAACTGCATGTTTCATATATGGGTTCTTGCAAATTTGCAACAGCGGACTCAAATTAAATACATGTACGTGAAGGCTGATTCCATCGTTCGTAAACAAATTATTATGACTTTTATCATTGTTTTTTTGTCTTTCAAATCCTGCTGAGAGTTGAATGAGAAGTCGTTATAGTTGCTGTTGTGCTGTCTTAGTTTTCTCCGTGCAATTGCAGGATATTGAATTGCCTGACATCAAAAAGTGTGCCTAAGGAAGAAACCTTAGTGAGGGAGAGTGCAAAGTTACGAAATTTTTGGAAGGCCTCTACTTATTATCTCGAGGACACCGTTTCCAAAAGTGAGGTTATTCAATACCTTTTGTATTTTGTTTGGTTAGTAATAAAATAACGGAAGGAGAAAATCACTCAAGTTAGTTAGGAAAAACTCATTAAAAGTGTAATATATTAAAAATAAATAGCTTATAGGTACAATATCTCAAACTTAATGATTTAGTATATAAGATACGAAATTTCTAGTATTTATTTTGGTTAAAAGTGTATTTTTTTTTCTTTGAAAAAAAAATACAATCTTCAAGCTTTGTGCAGTCCACGTAGCTGGTGGCCTAGTGGCCGACAATTGGATTGAAATTGCCTAATGCCTAGTAGGCGTGCACTCGGGTTTCCTTCACTTTATATAGGGTGGGGAAGCACAGAACTTTTGAGGACCGGCTAGCGGTCAGCAAAGTTCAGATTCCATTACTTAACCTTTACCACTCACGTTTTTCACATGAAGATGCAGTTTCCACTTCATCAAATAAAAGGACCAGCTAACCGGTTTTCGGTATATGCCCAATTAAAACCACTTCACAAGCAATACAAGAATGGCAACGAAGAAGAAAGTTAGAAAGCCAAATTTAGATGAAGTCAACAAGAGCAGCAAAGAAGAAAGATGGGTTCCCAAATTTTGGTGTCTCACTTGAATTTTACTGGCAAGCAGAGGAAGAAGCCAACGAAGAAAAAAAGAGTGGAGAGAAGAGTTCAACGTTAACCTTCACGTTAGGAGAAAATGGCATGGTTCATTTATAGCCATTATATCTCTTTTCCCACACATGGCGTTCTCTCATTTAAAAACAAGAGGAAACCGATTGCTTTCCTACTGGAGGTGAGCAGCTCCCTCCTTTATTTATTCTTGAGATTATCCTTATCTTTTGCAACTCTTTAGACTCATTAATCTCTTGAACACTTTGACCAAATTTATCCAAGATTATTAGATAGAAAAATAAAACTCAATTAAAATTAAAATTTGACATGAAATTTTGTCAACACTCAGACACTAACATACAGAACTGTGTCAAACCAATCCTCAAGCTAGCAACCGGCTCCTATTCCAAAAGGGTATGTAATGTTGACACTCCCACACTGTGCTTGACACTCCCTGTTTATTACATCCGCTGCTCCTGCAAATGAACACAATAACAAAATGATCGGAAACACAAATCTCGCTTCCATCTCTCTCTCTTTCTTCTTTCATGATGATAATGAATTGGACTTGGAAGCACTAAAGCCCTGGCCTCAGGTCCTTAGAATGATTATGATATTCTCATCCTTCAGATATTTCTCTGGAAGTTGCCTAGAAGGCCAAAGAGTGATCCGTCGTCTAGTCTGGTTGCCTTTGTTGAACTTTGATTCTGTGACAATGATAAATTGACAAACTCATGATAATTGTCACTGGAAAATCACTTCAATGTCACGATAATTAAATTCAAATTATTCAATCGCGAATTTGTCTGAGGAGGCCAAAGGGTGAGAGGAAAAGTGCATTCTACACGGCCACGTATATGTAGAGAAATTTTGTTTAGTTTGGTTATTTGTGTTAATGTATTTTAGTTGGTGTAAAGATTTCATGACGTGTTTGTGTCATTCTTGAGATTTGCATTTGTCAAGTCCTACTCAAGACAGTGCCTCAACATATTTGGTGATCGTCTGAATAGTATGCTTACAGTTCACTAATGCGAAGTTGGAGTGCTAATTTTTCTGAAGCACTCGAAGTCTGATCAGAGTTCACTTATAGTTTGATCAAGACTTGCGAAAGACAGTTACAACGGTTTTAACAGAAGCGCGCAAGAAGCAAGATTTCTGGAATATTCGTGAGAGCCTTCTTCCGGACCCTCCAGAAAATAAAAACGATCTCTTCTCACATTCTCTATAGGATTCGTTTGAATAGTATACCTTTGAGAGACCCTTGCTTCCATAGCTTTCCACTCCATACACTTTCTGTTAATGTTTCTGTAGTTTGCTGCATATGGACTGAGATTGAACCCAGTGAGATTGTTTCGTCCCTCATTATCTCAGATCCATTTTTTATCACCATTACAAACCTTGCTTAAGAAGGTAAACTCCAGAGGTTGCTGGAGATCTACCAAGAGAAGCTGATTGCACGTGGAGTGTGGAAAAGATCGGCTTGGCTGTGGAGATCAGTTTTTCGGTATCATAACTTCAAACGGAAGAGGAGTTCCTCGTTCCCTGCAAGAGGCAGATCTGGATGTTGTATTCCAGGTAAGGTAACAGTAGAATAGACTAGCAACGGGGTGTTGGGTAGTTTATCGATCACTGTGTACCGAGTTTGAAGATTTTAGTGGATTCGATTAACTGGCCTTCTCAGGCCCGGAGAGTTTTTACCTCTTGAAAGAATTCTTTCAAGTGGGTTTTCTCTTCGTAACCAATCTTGGTGTCTTTGTGTGTGATTGTGTTTACGTAGATTACTTGTTGTTTTGCGATTGTCTTTCTTAGTTTTTTTGATTAAGAAAAAGTATAGCATTATTCTGTAGCTTTGACAATTGCTGTCCATATTGGGTTATTACTTCTCACTATATTTTGTTGCTTTAGTTCTCTTGAAATTGCTGATTGTGTTTGTGAAGAGTGTGCAGTTTTTAAGTGGTTAAAAGAATCAAGAAAAATCAGAACCTATTCAACCCCCTCTTCTAGGTTCGGCAACATTGTTTTGAGTCTTGAACCGTCCACTTCAATATGCTTTAAGAATTGTTCGTTAATTTGCTTCGTTTGACTCGTTACACTACCCGGTCCCTCGTTACTCACATGATTTGAGAAGGCCAGAATGTTAACGGAAAATTCAAGTTGGGAGGGGCCGCATTAATGCTCATGAAGTCTTCTTCAATGCAAACTTGAAACTAAATTCTAAATTGAATTTTTGTAGATCATGCGAGCGTTCTCGATCGATGTTGACACCTTTCTCTTTCAAAATGGTAAAAAGGATGTGAGGAAAAGATTATTCTTCATTTCTACTTGTGGCCACGGAGGTTTAAGCCTGAGTGAGAACTCCCATTACTCTCTTACTGAGTGTAAGCTGAAGGTTGCCAAGCCATGCCTAAGAGGGCCGGAATAGACTGGCCAGATCAGTCAACTACGAACGAATTTGGGAAAAATTCAATTACCAAGATTGAAACGGGAAGAAAAGAGAGAAGGAGTATTAGTGAATAAAAAGATAACTTGACGGTGGGCCTGGCTATGGAAGTTCTGGGCGAGAGTGACGAGAGTGGAACAGGGGGTAAGATGAGAATCAAACGATTTCGGGATTAAACAGTAGGAGGCGGGATCAGGATAGAGGGAAGGTCTGAATTAGAGGGGTACAGGGTAAGGAAGAGTCATCAAGACTCGATTTTAGACGAAGGGTGAACGGGGAAGGAAAAAAAGGGGGGGAGCTCTACGAGGGAGACGGGCGCGAATTGGAACTTGCATGGCTGAAAACTTGCTTTGGGAAAAGAGAAGCTAATATTTCTGATGACCATAAGGGCTGCAGGCTGCAGCTTGGGCCCACGCTTTTTCTTTCTGAACAAAGTTGACCATCTTTATCCCGTAAGATCAAAAAGGTAGAGGCAAACGGTACAAGATGTAAAGAGGCACTGATTGTTGCTTTTACTGTAGATTCTGCGACTGCAACGAAAAATGCAGAGGAAGACGAGAGCTAGAATTTAAAGAATTAACAAAAACTTTGTTGTACGCTTGAAGCCCCACACAACAGAAGTAGACTAATTACTAAACAAAAATTGATATTTATCGCTGTCTTATACTTCCATAAGCCACTAGAAAATGTGAACCCATGTTCAGAAACAATTTATTACATTATTCCAACGATGAAAGCTAATAACGTAGCCTACAAGATGAAATTAAGCAAATACAACAACAACAAGTCTACTTATGTTCACCCTGATTTAGAGGTTAATAGTGCTTCTGTGGCTGTGCCACTATCCATACCTGACATTGATGATGTAGAAAAAACATCATGTTGGTCATTCTCAATTCTATCATCTTCAACCACTTCATTGTTTTGCTGATCATTTGGAGCTTTTCGCAACATTTGAATTCCCTCCAACTCCACTGTGACTTCTTTCATCTTAGGTCGTTTCTTCCCGTTCAAGTTTAAGCATCTGTTTGCGAGGTTGGCAACCGCAATGATCTCTTGTTTCTCAGCTTCCTTCAAAACTCGCTTATCAAGAATGTCAAACAAGTTGTTCTCTTCCATTGATTGAATAAAATATGTGGCTAAACTCTTGTCTTGTAGTGTCCTTGATGAAGAGATTGCTTTTTCCCCAGTTAAAAGCTCAGCAAGAACAACACCAAAACTATAGACATCACTCTTTTCTGTGAATTGACTGGATTGAAAATACTCAGGATCTAAATATCCAAAAGTGCCATAAACTAGAGTGGTCAAGTGTGTCTGATCGATAGCAATGGACCTTGAAGTTCCAAAATCTGCTATTTTTGCTCTGTACTTATCGTCTAGGAGTATGTTTGTGGACTTGATATCTCGATGGAAAATGGGTGATGAAGCCGCTGAATGTAAGTAAAAGAGAGCTCTTGCGACTTCTGTGGCAATTCTTAAGCGCATATCCCATGTCGCTGGAAACTCTTCATTCTCGCCATTCAAATATTGGGAAAGAGTTCCATTGGGAATGAATTCATAAACTAATAAAGGAACTTCTGTCTCCAAACAACAGCCAAGTAGCTTAACGATGTTCCTGTGATTAATTTGAGACAGAATGACAACTTCGTTAATGAATTCTTGAAGCTTTCCTTCATCAATTAGCTTGGATTTTTTCACTGCGACAATCCTTCCATCTGTTAACATGCCCTTATAAACAGTGCCTTGTCCTCCTTGACCGAGTACTCTATTCGCATTGAAGTGGTCGGTTGCCTTCTCCAAATCCTTTGAACTAAACAATTTGGTGTGCTCCACAACGCCTTCACTTGAAGATAATTGTTGTTGCAATAGTAGTCCACCATTTCGTTTGAAGAACTTCTCCTTAGCCTTAATCATCTGCCTTTTCTTTAGTAGTTTAAATGAAAACCATCCACCAATGATCATAAGTAATGCCCCAAGGCTTGTGCCAATACCTGCATGCTCGAGTCCATGAAATAGGAAACGATTAGTACTCCTTGCCGTAGTAAAAAGTATATCAAACATTTCAATTGAGGGAGACATCTCCTTATAAAAGGCTTAATAAACATCTTGTGCGTAAGGTATGTAAATATATTAATTGAATAACGTCAGTACGTACTCTAAAGGAGTGAAATATATATATGTTAGTGAGGGAACGAAACTATTAAACAGAGAAGAACTTTGAGGCTTCAAGGAGTTCAGTATTATATCTGAAAACTAAGTAAATATATCATACATACTTGAAGCTGCTCTCTGCGATCAGCCAATCACAAACGAATTTTTTCTTTATGTTGTCCATTTTTAAACACTTGGACATTAATGTTGACATGTCAGCATATTTTGTCAAGGGATTAATGAAGGTGTGGACAGAGAAACCTCGGCCCGTGCATCGTATTAACAACCATAGGAACTAAATTAAATCCTTGCAATTGAAACCACATAGATCAATTTGTAACAAAGTGAAACTATACGGACCATTTGGTAATTTTTCCCAATTTAAACAAGATAGATAAGTACAATTAAGAAAAAGATCTTGGAAAATAGAATATGAAGGACGTCAAAGTCTTCCCGAGAGGGACTCAAGCACTACCATGCGCATTGCTACGAACGCACAGAACACTAATTAGTGTATGATATAGGGAAAAGAACAACTACCTACGTTTGTTACTTTCTTGACATTTTCTCTCTTTAAGTGGTTCCTATTTTTTAGGTAAGTATGGAAAATGATGCAGATTCCTACAATCCTACTTAGTACTTAGTACATAAATTATCTGCAATTATATATACAAAATGGTTAATATATATAAAGTTGACTCTCTTGACAACATTGATGGTTCATCAAATATGGAAAAGTAGGAAGACGTACCTATAATGATGTCCACAACTTGGTGACGGAGACAGCGGTAATCACCACGAGTATTTTTACAGCGTTTGCTACCACAAGGATTGCGGCCTTTTGGGGCTTCGCATTCGTCAATATCTGAAATTGCAATGACAAACAGATCAGTTGGAAATAGACAGGTTTTCGGATTTCCCCCAGCTGTGCATCTGCATGCACGTCATTAACATGTCATGCGGGGCCCGGTAGCTTAATTAATGGAAGAGGCAAATTAAAGATTATGGGTGTAGTTACTTAAATTAAAAGTTCAAGAGGGTACGGTAAATGGTAACAACTAGAAGAGGCTAGATATGTATGATGTAATTTAAAAAAAAAAAAAATTTGAGACTTCGTAAAATAAGTACATCGATCAGTGCTGTGAATGATTAGTTTAATGATTCATTCACATAGTACTCCACTTTTGTCCAAGCTTCCATTAACCAGTTTTTTTTTTCTTTTTTGTGGGCAAGTGATATATTAGCATAGAAATATGCCAAACAAGACAAATACAAAGGAGAGACACAAATAATAAAGTCAAAACTTTGACTCAGAAAATAGAACTAGATGGAATTAATGAAGCTGGGATCGAGAAGTTTACCTTGACATCCTCCAGGGAGAAAGGGATTTCCTTCATACCCGCTTACGCAATAACAGTAGTAGTAAGAGTTATTAGAAGTATAACGACTGTAAGTACAACTAAAGCCCCGGTCCCACGGCGCCCCAGTTGTGCTACCTGTGGGATATAGTGAATCGCGTAGGTTTGATTGATTCCCCATTCCAATACCACTGGAACGTAGGAAGGCTGAAGTAGTGGGTTTGACATTGTGAAATTGTTCTGGGAGAACCAAAATCGGTCCACCAAGAATGCGGACTTGCATCCGCCGCTGTTATCCCCGGGATTTTGCTGGCCTTATGGTCGTGGTGAATCGAACGAGACCAGAAGGGATTGCGTTTAAGTCGCAGTAGCAGTTATCACTGCTGGTTGCAACTGCTTGAATTTGTCGATGTAGTACTGTTCGTACAATGAATAGGGTCGTTAGTGCACCCTCCATATGAGACTCTCCCATCGACGGACGTCATTAAGGCTAAGTTGTTGCAACCCATTGCAACGAAGCTGTTGTTGATGTCGGAGAAGAGAAAAGGACTTCCTTCTAAACTGTTGGGTTGTTTACTCGGTGCCTCATTATAACTAGTGCCACAAGTTCGAAGGATCGGAAAATTTACGCGAACTGTGCTTCGTCCTGAGTAATAATAGAGTCTTCTATTTGAATCTCCAGCACCTCCAGTTTAGGGATCAGTCTCCTCAAGTAAGGTCTGGCAGTGGCAGGGTCCGAAGAGTTTCCTTCACCATCACAAACTATCTCAAACCAATCATCAAGGTAGCAACCAGCTCCTATTCCAAAAGGGTATGTAATGTTGACATTCCCACACCGTGCTTGACACTTGCTGTTTATTACATCCGCTGCTCCTGCTAATGAACACAATAACAAAATGATCGGAAACACCAATCTCACTGCCATCTCTCTCTCTCTTCTTCTGATGATGATAATGAATGTGACTTTGAAGTAGCGAAGCCCAGGCCTCAGGTCTTTATAATGATAATGAGATTCTCATGCTTCAGGTATTTCTGTGGAAGTTGCCTAGAAGGCCAAAGAGTGATCCGTCGTCTAGTCTGGTCGCCTTTGTTGACCTGTATTTTCTTCATTTTTTTTAACTTAGAAATAAAGGAAGACTTAACAAGGTTAGATATCCAATAAAGGAAATACAAAAAAAAAAAAAGAAAAATCCTAACTATAAGTCTAGTCTAAACCATGGCTGCTGAACCAAATTAGTACATAGTTATCATTGTATTTACCATCAATTTTTCCGGTCAAATTAAATGAAAATTTACTTCTTAAAAAATTAAATGATGATTATGTCTTTAAAAAAATCAAATAACACATTTAAAGGCTTAATCATTATTTTGTTTTTTAAAAAGTTAATTTTCATCTAATTTGATAGAAAGATAGACGAAAGATGTAGCATTTTATGGATAAATAGTTTATACGTGCAAGGTCACGTGATGATTTAATATACAAAGTGTAAACTTTATACTGTTTATTTGGATAAAAAAATGTATTTTTTCTTTGAAGAAAAAAACCAATCTTCAAGCATTGTGGAGTCCACGTAGCTAGTGGCCGACAATCCAATGCCTAGTAGGCGTGCACTAGGGTTTCCTTCACCTTATAGAGGGTGAAGAAGCACGGTACATTCTTTTTACCACTCAAGTGGTTTTTTATTTTAAAAAATTTTAAGATGAGAATCGGTAAAAACAGTGAAGATAATTTATAAAAATTTTAAATAAATATTATAATAAAAAATAATAATTTAATAGAAAGAGAGATTATTTTAAAATTTGGTTTGCAAGTATTAATTGTTTCGGTTGAAAATAATAGCGTATGCTTCACGTAATGAGATGTTTTCTTGCAAAAAATACCACGCGGGAAGACTGGTGTAACATTTATGTTGGAGAAGTATCTACGGGTTAACGTGGACTTAATACGGGGGTAACATTTATGGTGGACAAGGATTGTGGATGTTGAAATTTTTGGTCTTAATCCTGCAATTTCAAATGTTTGAATCCAAGTATAAACATCAACACTAGAGATTTTTTATTTTTTATTTTTGGTCAAACTTTAGTTTTCCTTTATGTGTTACTCGATATTTTGGGATAACGTTGCAAAAGCTTCAAAGAAAGACGATGGATAAATAAGTGGATCTTTGATAGTATTGGAAGATTTGAAAGTACTGAATAAGTAATCTCTTTACATCGAATCATTCTTTTTTATTATAATATTCATTTAAATCTTCTTCATCTTCATTTTTTATTAATTCTAATATCCCAAAATTTTAACACACAAATAACAGTAACCTGCCCAACCAAACACGCCGAAACCCAAAGACTCAAGACTCATAGACCAAAAACCTTACCCAGGACGTATGGTTGAGCTTAATTTACTGACCCATGCCCCAAAATGGAAAATGCAACTTAAATCTACTCACTGGAAGACCCATCCATCTGAGTCCCAAATTTCATAAGCTCTGTAACCTCTGCGCATATTATTCTGCACTCTCTCCCCTTCGATTGAAAGTGAAAGTTGGGAACTTAGGAAGGAGACTGTCGAGTCCCTCTGTGTGGTTGCTCCAAAACCGAAGGAGAAATGACTTCGAATTCTCCGTATTTTTTTGGGCATGCCGAGATACATTTTACCACACATGTACAAGCACATTATTGTCGTATAGTAATCCCTCGAATCATAAATTGCGTAAGGTTTCGCACACAATTATCTATGTTACTCGGTACCACGTTGTAATGTACTGGAAGCCAACTGAATGAAGTGTTCTCAATTCCCCATTTCAAGAAGAAGGAGAAGAAGAAGAATATATCATGTCACATACTATTGCAACGTATTCTTCTTGAATGTTTTGTGTCAATTAGCGTATCATTTATTTTCGTGAAATGCTAATTCAAACCTTTGACTAATCGTTCAGATCTTACTGATTGATCAGGCGGCTTGGTGGATCATGTGCGCCACAGCATTTGGTGCAGATATATAGCACCCATAACACGGAGAGACTGCCAAGGCTTTCAAAGGCTTGAGCATTTAAGGACCACAACGTCCCTTTCAGAAAAATTAAAACCCAATTTTCACCAGGCTGGAAACTTGCTTTGGGCATAAAGAAGCTAATGCTTCTGATGCCTGTTTCTGTCCGTGGCATTATTTAGAGACTCAAACTCGTTGGACATAAAGGTGGCTCAGGTCCTTGCAGCTTTGCCTTTTTGAACAAGTTGATCAAAAGGGTAAAGGCGAGCAAGCGGTAAGATATACAGAGGAACTGATTGTTGCTTTTGTTGAATAAATTAGTTGCAGCACGTTAAAATGTGTTGATTTGGGTTGTCCTAGTCTTTAGGAGTTCAGTAGTTTGTTTCTATTAGTGGTGCCTATTTTTGTGTCTGTAACCGTTTGTTTTTTAGCCGATATAATGGCCATTTCCTTATCAATGAAGTAGTTGAGTTTCAGTCCAACTCTGTTTCTCTTTATTTTTAGTTTGCTGTTTTCTTCTTCCATTTTACATTACTGGTATCGGAGCTTGGTTAGAGTTCCATAATGGCTTCTGAAACTTTTGTACAGCCAACCATTCCATGCTTTAATGGTCACTATGACCATTGGAGCATGCTCATGGAGAATTTTTTGAGGTCCAAAGAATATTGGACAGTTGTTGTTTCTAGAGTAGCAGAACTAGCAGCAGGTGTTGTGCTGTCAAATGCATAGAAGGTGGAGCTTAAAGGGCAGAAGTTGAAGGATCTCAAAGCAAAAAATTATCTCTTCCAGGCAATTGATCGTTCCATCCTAGAAACTATTCTTTGTAAAGAAACTTTCAAGCAAATTTGGGACTCTATGAAGAAGAAGTATGAGGGGACAGCAAAGGCAAAAAGGGCATAGCTTCAAGCACTTCGAAGCAATTTCGAAACTTTACACATGAAGTCTGGCGAATCGGTGTCAGATTACTTCTCCAGGACGATGGCAATCGTAAATAAGATGAGAATCCATGGCGACAAAATGGCAGATGTCACTATCATTGAAAAGATTCTTCGTTCGATGACAACAAAATTCAACTATATTGTTTGTTCGATTGAGGAATCTAAAGACACTGACAGTATGTCCATTGATGAACTGTAGAGTTCTTTGTTAGTTCATGAGTAGAAAATGAATCGGCAAGACAAGGAGGAGCAAGCATTACAAGCCTCGGCATCAAAAGGGGGAGGTCAAGGACAAGGAAGAGGTAGAGGTAGAAGTGGCAATGATGGTAGACACTTAAATCAGAAATCTGAAGTTTCTGATTCTCAAGGGAGAGGAAAAGGCCATGACAACAACAACAATCATTCAACACTTTTCAAGTCAAAGTCAGCAGACAAATCAAGAGTTGAATGCTACAGGTGTCACAAGTTTCGCCACTACAAGTCAGAGTGTCGTACTAATCTAAGGAGAGATGGTGGAAAGCAATCCAATTTTGCTGAAAAGGAAGAAGAAGTGTCTTTGTTGATGGCTTGTCACGTGAAAGAGGAAACCTACAAGAAATTCTTGTGGTACTTAGACACTGGCTACAGCAATCATATGAGTGGAGAGAAGTCTGTATTCTCTGAATTGGATGAAGCTTTTCGTGATATTGTCAAGTTCGATGATGGCTCTACAGTCTTTGTTATGGGAAAGAGAAAGGTAGCATTAATTCAAACCAACAAAAATTCTATTCAAACTATTTCTAACGTTCTCTTTGTTCCAGATTTGAGAACAAATTTACTTAGTGTTGGTCAGCTACAAGAAAAGGGATATGAAATCTCTATAAAAAATGGAGTCTGTAGAATTAAAGATAAGAAGTTGGGCTTTATAACTCAAGTCAACATGACAGCCAATAGAATGTTTCCATTGTATCTCCATGACACCGCTCACTCATGTCTTTCTGCAAGATTGGGAGAGAAAGGAATGGCTATGGCATTTTCGCTATGGGCATCTTAGATTTGGCGGGTTGAAGACTTTACAACAGAAGAATATGGTGACTGGTCTTCCTCAAATTACAGCTCCTTCTGAAGTTTGTGAAGAATGTGTTGTTAGTAAACAACACCGTAATCAATTCCCACAAGGGAAATCATTGAGAGCGAAGGCTGCATTGGAGCTTATTCATTCCGACATTTGTGGGCCAATAACTCCATGCTCTAATGTAGGTAAGAGATATATACTTACCTTCATTGATGATTTTAGTCGCAAAAGCTGGGTTTATTGTTTGCAAGAGAAGTTTGAAGCCTTTCTAGCCTTTAAAAGCTATAAAGCGCTGATCAAGAAAGAAGTTGGCAGTCCCATAAAAATTATTCGCACAGATTGCGGTGGAGAATATAACTCACATGAATCTGCAAGTTTCTGTGAGACTCATGTCAAAAGGCAGCTTACAACAGCTTATACGCCCTAACAAAATGACATTTTGAAAGGAAAAATCGCACTATTATAAATATGGTGCGAAGTCTTTTAATAAGGAGTTGTATTCCAAAGAGCTCCTGGCCTGAAGCAATTAACTGGAACATTCGTATATTGAATAGAAGTCCCACTCTTGTTGTTCAAAATATGACACCAGAGAAAGCATGGAGCGGACGAAAATGAGCTGTTGATCACTTCAGAATTTTTAGGTGTGTTGCATATGCCCATATTCCAGATCAGAAAAGGAAGTAGCTAGATGACAAGGGAGAAAAATGTATTTTTCTTGATGTTAGTGATCAGTCAAAAGCTTATAAGCTTTACAATCCTAACACTAAGAAAATACTTATCAGTCGAGATGTTGTTTTTGATGAAGATAAAATCTAGCAATGGAACAAAAATGTAGTTGGAAAGCAAATTCCAACTAGTTTTGATGGAGAAGATGGTGATGAAGCAAACCAGCTGCAGCAACACCTTGCTCCAGCAACTGATGCATTTGAGAATCCTCAAAATGAAACTCTTGTAGCCTCTGAAGTCACTCCAACAGCACCAGAAGCAGCACCTGAATCACGTTCTCATCGTGTTCAAAGGAGGCTAGCATGGATTTCAAATTATAAGGTAATTGGAATTGATCAATCTGAAGACCCACTCACTCATTTTGCTCTATTTTAGATTGTGATCCTACAGTGTTTGAAAGTGTTGTCAAAGAATCAAAATGGCGGAAGGCAATGGATGCTGAAATTGCAGCCATCGAAAAAAATGACACTTGGGAGTTATCTAATCTTCCAAAAAGGCACAAAACAATTGGTGTGAAGTGGATTTACAAGACAAAGTTGAAGGAGAATGGTGAAGTCCACAAGTATAAGGCACGTTTGGTGGCTAAGAGATATAAGTAAGAGTTCGGTGTTGATTATAAAGAATTCTTTGCTCCAGTTGCAAGGCATGATATAATCAGATTGGTGATTGCATTAGCAGCTCAAAACTCATGGCCTATCTTCCAACTGGACGTGAAGTTGGCGTTCCTCCATGGAGATTTAAAGGAACTGGTATTTATCGATCAACCTCCTGGTTATGTGAAATCTAGAAATGAGCATAAAGTGTATAGACTAAAGAAGGCTCTATATGGATTAAAACAAGCCCCACGGGCTTGGTATAATCGTATAGAAACTTATTTTTTGAAGGAATGATTTCAAAAATGTCCTTATAAACATACATTTTTCATAGAAGTTCAGGATGGAGGGAAAATGCTCATTGTTTGCTTATATGTAGATGATCTAATCTATACTGGAAGTAATACAACCATGTTTGAAAGCTTTAAGAAATCCATGATGGCTGAATTTGAAATGTCTGATCTTGGCATGATGCATTACTTCCTTGGCATATAAGTGTTACAGTCTTCTACTGCATTCTTATTTCTCAAAAGAAATATTTGGGAGAAATCTTGGATAGGTTTTAGATGAAGGATTGTAATCCTGTGAATACACCGTCTGAGTTTGGCTTGAAGCTAAACAAGGATAATAGCGGAAAAAAGGTTAACAATACTCTTTACAAGCAGATTTTGGGTAGCTTAATGTATTTGAATGCAACAAGGCCTGATATAATGCATGTTGTAAGTGTCATTAGTAGATACATGGAGTGTCCAACAGATATTCATCTTTTGGCTGCAAAAAGAATTCTTAGGTACTTGCAAGGTACTAAGGAGTTTGGGTTGTTATTCAAAAAGGGAGAAAAGTCATATTTGTTTGGCTTTACAGATAGTGATTATACAGGAGATTCTAATGATCGAAAAAGCACATCTGGGTATGTTTTCATGTTGGGAACGGGAGCTATTTCATGGTCATCAAAGAAGCAGCCAATCGTCACATTATCAACCATTGAAGCTGAATTTGTTGCAGCAACAACTTGTGCTTGTTAAGCTATTTGGCTGAAGAAAATTCTTGAAGTGCTGCAGTTTAAAGAAGATGGGACTACTCTCATTTATTGTGACAACAGTTCAGCAATAAAGCTCTCAAAGAATCCTGTTTTACATGGTCAAAGCAAGCATATAGATTTGAAGTATCATTTCTTGAGGGATCTCACGAATGATGGAGTTATTAATCTAGTTTACTGCAGAAGTGAAGACCAGATTGTTGATATCTTAACAAAGCCTCTCAAATTTCCAGCATTTCAGAAGCTCAGGGAGCTACTTGGTGTTTGCAGTTCAAAGGATTTTATCTGTGGGATAGCACGTCAAAGTTTGAGTCTTATTAAACTGATGTTATGTGTGGAACATCAATTAAAGGGAGGGATTGTTGAATAAATTAGTTGCAACATGTTAAAATGTGTTGATTTGGGTTGTCCTAGTCTTTAGGAGTTCAGTAGTTTGTTTCTGTTAGTGGTACTTATTTTAACCGTTTGTTTTTTAGCCAATATAATGGTCATTTCCTTATCAATGAAGTAGTTGAGTTTCAGTCCAACACTGTTACTTTCTGTTTTTAGTTTGTTGTTTTCTTCTTCCATTTTACATCAGCTTTTACTATTGATTCTCATGTGACTGCTGCAGGAATGCAAAAGAAGACGTAATTTGCTAGAATTTAGAGGACCAGAAACTTTGTTGTAATTTAAGTTTAAGGCCCCATCCATAAAACAGAAGTGGATAAAACCAAGATTGATATTTCCTCTATCTCATTCTCATACATGATCATGAGCCATTACATAATGTAAATACATACGCAGAGATATATTTATTAAATTGTTCATGTGAAAAGAGCAAATTATGCAGCCTACAGGATGTAATTAAACATGAAATACTAGAACAAAAGTCTCTTTACTAGCTCACTCCTGATTTAAAGGATAATAATGGTTGTGCGCTTATGCCACTATCCACACCTGAAATTGATGATGTAGAAAAAACATCCTAGTGCTCGTACATTTCAATTCTAACATCTTCAACCACTTCACTTTTTTGTAGATCAGTTGGAGCTTTTCGCAACATTTGAATTCCCTCCAACTCCACTGACACTTCTCATCCTGGGTCGTCTCTTCCCGTTCAAGTTTAAGCATATGTTTGCGGATTTCTCGTGATCAACCAGCTTTGCTTTTTTGTGACAACCAAGTTGCTCTTCATATAGCAGTTAATCCCTTTTTTCACGAGAGAACGAAACATATCGTGGTTGACTGTCATTTCATTCGAGAAAAGCTTCAATCTTGTTTGCTTCGCCTCTTACATGTTCGCTCACAACACCAGCTGGCTGACTTCTTTACCAAAGCTCTTGCTTCTAATCAGTTCTACTCACTACTGTCCAAGATGAACATTCATGATATATTCTATCCATCTTGAGGGGGGTGTATTAGAAGTTTTACTTCTCTGTTCTTCTAGAAACTCTGTTATTCAAGAAGTTACGTTTGTTAGCTTCGTCAGTAGTGAGTTGGACCAGAATTTGTTATTCAGTTAGAAAGATTTTACGTGTATATGTACTCTACACTATCACCAGTAATATCAAGTTATTCATCTCTCTCATTCTTACGTCCAACTGCTTTCTCTCTCATTCTGTTCTTTCTTAATTACTGAAACCACATTTTCAACCTTTTGACATGAAGAAAAGATTATTCTTCATTTCTACTTGTGGCCACGGGGGTTTAAGCCTGAGTGAGAACTCCCATTACTCTCTTACTGAGTGTAAGCTGAAGGTTGCCAAGCCATGCCTACGAGGGCCAAAATAGACTGGCCAGATCAGTCAACTACGAACGAATTTGGGAAAAATTCAATTACCAAGATTGAAACGTGAAGAAAAGAGAAAAGGAGTATTAGTGAATAAAGAGATAACTCGACGGTGGGCCTGGATAATGGAAGTTCTGGGCGAGAGTGGCGAGATTGGAACAGGAGGTGAGATGAGAATCAAACGATTTCGAGATTAAACAGTAAGAGGCGAGATCAGGATAGAGGGAAGGTTTGAATTAGATGGGTACAGGTAAGAAAGAGTCACCAAGACTCAGTTTTAGACGAAGGGTGAACGGGGAAGGAAAAAAAGAGGGGAGCTCTACGAGGGAGACGGGCACGAATTGGAACTTGTTTCGAGCTATATATTTGGTTTGGTTTTGAAAATATTTTTGATGTTTATTTTAAGATCGGTAAAAAGTTCGTTAGAAATTGTTAGAATTTATAAAATTTATTAGAATTTGTAAAAAAAATACTAAAATTAATGAAAAAGTGATTATGAAAAAAAATTTAAATTTTTTTAAAAATTAACCAAACATAACCTAAAAATATTTCTGATCACCATAAGGGCTGCAGGCTATAGCTTAGGCCCTGGCTTTGTCGTTCTGAACAAAGTTGACCATCTTTATCCCGTAAGATCAAAAAGGCAAAGGCAAACGGTATAAGATGTAAAGAGGCACTGATTGTTGCTTTTACTGTAGATTCTGCGACTGCAACGGAAAATGCAGAGGAAGACGAGAGCTAGAATTTAAAGAATTGACAGAAACTTTGTTGTAAGCTTGAAGCCCCACACAACAGAAGTGGACTAATTAATAAACAAAAATTGATATTTATCGCTATCTTATACTTCCATAAGCCACTAGAAAATGTGAACCCATGTTCAAAAACAATTTATTACATTATTCCAATGATGAAAGCTAATAACGAAGCCTACAAGATGAAATTAAGCAAATACAACAGCAACAAGTCTACTTATATTCACCCTAATTTAGAGGTTAATAGTGCTTCTGTGGCTGTGCCACCATCCATACCTGACATTGATGATGTAGAAAAAACATCATGTGGGTCATACATCTCAATTCTAACATCTTCAACCACTTCGTTGTTCTGCTGATCGTTAGGAGCTTTTCCTTGAATTGCCTCTAACGCCATTGTGACTTCTCCCATCGTGGGTCGTTTCTTCCCGTTCAAGTTTAAGCATCTGTTTGCGAGGTTGGCAACCGCAATGATCTTTTGTTTCTCAGCTTCCTTCAAAACTCGCTTGTCAAGAATGTCAAACAAGTTGTTCTCTTCCATTGACTGAATAAAATATGTGGCTAAACTCTTGTCTTGTAGTGTCCTTGATGAAGAGATTGCTTTTTCCCCAGTTAAAAGCTCAGCAAGAACAACACCAAAACTATAGACATCACTTTTTTCTGTGAATTGACTGGATTGAAAATACTTCAGGATCTAAATATCCAAAAGTGCCATAAACTAGAGTGGTCAAGTGTGTCTGATCGATAGCAATGGACCTTGAAGTTCCAAAGTCTGCTATTTTTGCTCTGTACTTATCGTCTAGGAGTATGTTTGTAGACTTGATATCTCGATGGAAAATGGGTGATGAAGCTGCTGAATGTAAGTAAAAGAGAGCTCTTGCGACTTCTATGGCGATTCTTAAACGCATATCCCATGTCGCTAGAAACTCTTCATTCTCCCAATTCAAATATTGAGAAAGAGTTCCATTGGGAATGAATTCATAAACTAACAAAGGAACTTCTGTCTCCAAACAACAGCCAAGTAGCTTAACGATGTTCCTGTGATTAATTTGAGACAGATGACAACTTCGTTAATGAATTCTTGAAGCTTTCCTTCATCAATTAGCATGGATTTTTTCACTGCACAATCCTTCCATCTGTTAACATGCCCTTATAAACAGTGCCTTGTCCTCCTTGACCGAGTACTCTATTCGCATTAAAGTGGTCAGTTGCGTCTCCAAATCCTTAGAACTAAACAATTTGGTGTGCTCCCACTACAAAAAAACAGGTCTACAGCGGCGGTCATTTTAGCGGCGGTCACCAAAAAACGCTATATATGCCCTAATTAACGGCGGTTTATCAAAACGAACAGAAAAATATACATCTGCGTGGTCCTATACGGGCGTTAAACGCCGCT